>JBBBDQ010000623.1:960000-1173247 GCA_037127315.1 Ascarosepion bandense | reverse complement strand
ACACACACACACGTAGATATACATGTCTGCATATGTGTGGATAGATACATAAATATATGTGTTTATGCATCGGGCTCGGATATCTCCAAAATATATACATGTTGCACAAACTGTATTTTCTTCTGAAAGTTGACTTTAGAAGTGGATGCAAACACTTTTAACTAAAGAAATGTCCAGCCATAAATAAATAATGAGACAAGAGCGATTTTATTTTTTCATGCATTCTTCAAAAAGAGTGACTGTTTTCCTATTTTGACACTAATATGGATTGGTTGATTTTTTTGTTACACATTATCAATCTTTTGTAGGTCATTTAAAGTCAAAATTAGATTGGAAGGTTTTAGATGGGAAGAGAACTTTTGAGGTGATAATGATTTATTGATAAAAGTTCAAGTAATAAGCTCATAGTTGGGGGAGAAGAGATGGACTCTTAACTTTTACAAACGTATTTGCTTCTACATTCATAGCTATTTGAAGAAATTCAGAAAAATTGTTAATGTTATTAGGAGATGAAGGTCACATTCTCTCTCTCTCTCTCTCTCTCTACATATATATATATATATATATATAGAGAGAGAGAGAGAGAGAGAATGTGACCTTCATCTCCCAATAACATGTAGATTTTGAAAAACAGTAGCTACTCTAACATCTACGCATCATTCATTCAGCAATGAATCAGAACACACTCAGCTATTGGGCGTGTATAATGTTAATATACACCCTAAAAAGTCTCCTTCTACCGAGTGCCCATAGCTCAGAGGTAGAATAGCCGACTGACGCCAATTCGTTCAGGTTTCAATCCTGGGTTAAAAGCAATTTAGATGTTTAACCGTACTGATGTGCTGTGATACAGCAAAACAGATCTGTCTGCGGATATATATATATATATATATATATATATATATATATATATATATATAGCCATCCGTATAGAGTCAGTTTCGCTGCTCATCAGTACGGCTAGACATCTGATTGCGTCTAGCAGGGATTGAAACTCCAACAATTTGATATCTATCGAAGATTCTACTCCTAAGCTATCGGCATGCAGCGGTAAATGGCAGATTTTACCGTGTTATATACACGATATAATCAACTGCTAGTAGCTAAGAGTGTTCAATTCATTACAAAAGAACAATGCGTAAATAGCAATCTGTAGCTTTTGTTTTTAAAGTTTACTATTTCCCCAGAGTGCTTAATTGGCTGACGAGAGCATAAATATTCAGCCGCATACTGTCATGTTTCGCTGAATTACAGCTCATCACTACGGCTAGACATCCAATTGCTTCGAAGAAAATTGGTGTACATCAAAGGTTCCGACCTTGATCTAAAACTTACCTGATGTTCGATTAAATCGGACCAATGGTTTCGGATGAGTAGTATTCATTAGAATGGAGATACACAAACAAACACACACAGACATATCCATTTATATATATACATATATATATATATAGAAAGAGAGAGAGAGAGTGAGAGTGAGAGAGATATAGTATATGACAGCATTATAATTATAAATAATATGAAATAATATAATGATATTCTCCGGAGGTGAGATCAAGTGTTCGTGAATGTTTGATTTTCTCTTTCACAAAACTACAACCGATGGAAAAGTGGGACTTCATCATGAACATCTGAGATTCTGTAGTTTTTAGGGACAAGTTTGTTGAACTTAAGCTTCAAAATGTTCAGTGTAATAGCCATGTGGCAAAGATAAAGGACAATATCCTTAATGAACTCCAGTCAATGGGAAAGTGGGACATGTCTATAGTGTTACAAGTGAAAAGAATCAACATCTGAACTAAATGTTTAGCCCACAGAGAGGAACAGTGACTACCAAGTAACATCCTTAACCAATTAAATTGCCGAAAAATAGCAGAAGTGTAAAACCAACGCCGATTAAAAACAGTTTACAATATCTGCCGGACTCTCTTTTGCAGTCGCCATGAAATGTCATGCCTGTGTGATAGAAGCATCACAAAACACGAGGGAATTTGCAGTGAGCGCGGGAAGGGTTCCGTATGTTTTATTAATACATTCATAACAGCACAAGTGCCAGGAAATGTCTAACTAAATACCAATGAGCTCTTTCTACTGTATGTTTGATCTTAACGGTACGTCTAATTATATTTAAATCAGTTTTTCAAACGTATAAACAGAAGTGGTGTTAGAACTTTGCTCGGTAAGGAGAGACATTCGCAACAGATAGCATCTGACAGTCCTCCAAAGACTAATGCAAAAAATAACAGCGTAATCGGGGTCAAGCTCCTTGGGACTGATTTCTGTACCGGTAAGGAAAGTAATGTGTAACAGGTGACAACGTGCCGTAATACAGCGACAATTCGTATCAAATAAAAAATAGTTATAGGGAAATGGAATCAAAAACACGAAATCTATGGGGAAAATTGGAAGGTAAAAACCAGAAAATGAATAGGTTAAGTATTAATATTTTAGAAGTAAGTGAAAGAATATGGGTGTATAATGGAGATTTTTTTCAGAAACAAACACAGTGTTCTACTTCGTCCGTCGGTACTCGCTCGCATCCGAGATGCTTGATCGTTATCCTCTCTCTGTTAGTCGCAGCGGCGATGGCAGTGAAGGCAAAGCTTTTTCCTTTAAAAAAGTCAGATAAGAAACTGGGTGTTGGGTGCAGCTGGTCATGTTAGGGTCTTCTGACAGCACATCACAGATATTCTTCATGTTGATGATTGGACTCGAAAGTCTCGGTTATCCTCTGGATACTCCTATTTCAGGAAGGCTGATTTACAACAACCATTTCCTAGATCTCAGGGGGTCGATTTAGCCTCGCGTCAGGGATGTTTTCAACTGATCTTTGAAAGGTTGTTTTCGGTTATATGTAATGCCAGAATAAAACTACTCAAATTAAAGAAAGTCAAAGCAGCACCTAAATTACATTATGGCAGACTTCTGAATGTGCAGAAGTGCAAAGAGATTAAACAGTGAAGAGAATCTTTAATGGCATTAGCAAACGTGATCACCCTAAACAAGTAAACACGAATGGATTGCAGTTTGAGCATGAGGAAAAGCAAACAGCAAAATATCATAGTATGCTACAAAACATCATACGGAGAAATTAGTCTAAAATGTACAGAGATTAAAAAGTAAGCGTCATAGCTAAGGCAGATATGCATTAATCAATGGGTAATCAAAAGTTAAATTCAAAAGGGAATGTTTATAAGTTAAAATACTACAATTTAGGAACAAGTACGTCGGAAAACTTTCTACCGCGAATGAGAGAAAACTAATTTAAACAAAAATATCGACGAACCTGAAATATCAACACGCGGGTTGATATCGACAGTGGCCTGTATGAATAGTAACAGACAAGCAAGGTCATGTATATTAGTAATATTGATATTAGCAGCCTTAGACGATTTTTATTTTTTAAAAAATGTACAAGTGTGGTTACATACAAGAAAACCTTAGTAGGTCAAAATTTATAACGCTGAGGACAAAGCCAGCTGAAGATGTACGTGGGCTTTATCGGACAATCAGTTTAATGTCCCACAGAACGAAATTTATCATCTTAGTCCCTACGAAAAAAGTAAATAGTAGAATTAAATCGAAAAGAGAAGATCAGTGAGATCTTCAAGGGACGGATTAAGACGTTTGCTTTTTTCTCTCTCTGGTGACAGGCGAACTTAGCCGTCTTTTTATTCAATTTTGGGAGTTTGAAAATATCATTTGAAATTCACTCCCGGATGTGATTCTGGCCTTTCCATTGGACGACGAACAAACTTCTCGTCGGCTAGCAAAAATGTTTGTAAAAAATGTTTCTGAGAATTGAAGTTTATTTGAATTTTTGCTTTTAGTTGTTTCCTGGCTTTCTATTGACTGAAAAACACTTCACATCAAAGTGTGAAATATGGGAAAAAATTACTTGCGTGTGTGCAAGGCGAAATTTGTAAATTCGAGTCTTTATAATTCCTAACAAATTTAACCATTCATTGCTTAACATTTGAAGTTTAAATCTCGATCTTGTTTTATTCGATAGAAGTTCATTAAAAATATTGAAAAATTGACGGCGACATTTTTGCTCAGAATCATATATATAATAAATATATATCTTTGTTTTATACAAATCGTTTTATAAGGCACTATACAAAGATCTGTTTCGACTTCGAGGAAAGCTTGACCTATTTTGGAAATACATTAATCCAAAATTTATACTAGGAAAAAACAGGCTGCACTCGGACAGAAAATGAGTTCATCACATGTACAAAAAGAAGAAAGAGCTAAAGACAGAAATGAGTGTTCTCAGCAAGATGATTATGAGTGATACTTGTCAATCTTTCAAAATATACAAATGTGAATTTATGAAACAGAAATGTGTTTCTAGAGAAGAATGCGGAGAATGTCCTGGACTGATCCGTGAGTAATGAGAAAATTTTATGGAAACTGGAAACCAAAAGAGCACTTACAATCACAAAGAAATTGACATTTCTAGAGATGACGAAAATGAACTGACTTAGAGAATATGACATATTGAAGCCAAGAGGTTAAAAAGAAAGGACAAGGCAAATAACCTCCCTAACTAGCTTGTGTAAATGTATGTTAGAACAGGAGTGATCTTGAAGAGACAAATCTTAATAAGATTTACCAAGAAAAGGTATATATGAAGTGGCATGATTCTAAACATGCTTTATTATCATTTGTTCATTGCCATGCATTCTTAGATAGCATATTTGCTTATTCAACGGTTTGGAATTCAGAGTTTACCGATCTTAGAATGGTTAACATTCAAGGCTATAAATGTCAGTTTATCATGTTATTTAATTGTTGAGTGGAGTTAGGAGATGAATACATACATTTGCGCAGGCAATGTTTGTGAGAATAAACGCAACAGACTTGTATAGAATTTAAATTCATCTCGGTTATTACATTTTCAGCGTCGATGTTCGTTACACTACTTTCACTTGTCATTATTATATCCTCAAATCTGCTCAAATGCTCAATCATCAGATTTTTGGGGGGAATAACTTTTCTTTATTCAAGATCTTTTCTTCACTAACCCTACGTAATTTTTAGTGTTCATAGAATAGAAGATTTATTCAAATAGGATACTCATTTATCCTAATGAGTAACATTTTAATATTCTCCAAGAATATCAGCTAAAACAAAAATGTCGTCGTATTAAAACGGATAATAATTTATATGTTTATTAAAACCTACAACTAACGAAATGTGTATTTTCAACTGGCTTACTATACGTGTATACGCAACTTGTTTATAACTAAATGATTCCCAATAGAACAATAAAAACAATAATAAGTAAATTAAACAAAACACTATTAAAAACTACATTATATTCTATATTCAAGAATGCTACAAATTTGACTAATAGAGTCGTTCTTTTCAATATATTAACCCTCTAGGGCCATTCGTATCATATTTGATACAGTATGAAAACAAGCTTTGAAAGAAATATTTTCCTGAAAAATCTTTTAAGAGAAATATTTTATAAATTTCAAATGAAAGCAGTACTGACTGCTCAGTCAAGGAATACCAACTGTTTCCTTATAGGGAAATACCAAATGTTTCCTTATAGGGAAATACTGTATCAAATATGATACGAATGGCCCTAGAGGGTTAACCCCAACCATAGCAACCATTCAACCAACTTGAGAACAGTTTATTAGGAAAAGTCAAGCAACCCAAGTAATAGCTCAAGTTGCTTGTAAAAACAAATTTTAAATTATCCGTCCGTAATACATACCAGCGGGCGCATGTAATTTTGACTGTTAATGGACAAATTTTAAAATATGCACATTTCGCAAGAATTCCTGTGGAAGTATTGTCACGATGTAGACTATGCCCTGCAAGTAGGGTCCTAATTTGTATCAGGCGTATACCAATTACATTATTTTTTCTAATGTTGACCCTATAGTCAAAGAGTCACTCAAGGTAGGGGTTACTGATGAGCAGTAAATATAAGAAAAGCAGTTACTGAGTATATGTGAGAAATATTACAGTTAACATACCATTTCAAGAGGTTAAGATTGTAGTAATGTGGGAAACATCTTCTTAGGGGTAGTTCCCACAAAGTAGCGGTTAGTAAGAAGAAGCTGTTCGAATGAAACTAACGTCTTACCAATGACATGAATAGATGAAAGTTCTCACAATTCACAGGGAATAAGGGTCGTCCAGTGTACGTTGTATGGTGGAGCTTAGCTTTCAAGTTTATCATTAGTGAAAATTTGAAGTGTAGTACATCAGAACATTTTCCATGAAAATAACGAAATATTATCGACTAGATTACAATGTTTCGTTGTTGGAAAGAGGATTAGAATGGAAAATAATTAATCCTCCACAAGGCTGTAAAGACCTTTATCAAGACTTCAAAATGAAAAATGGTGACTTCAGCACAGATATGAGAGCAGATCTTCAATTTTGATTAATTTGGATCTTGTAAAGGTAGAGCTTAGGCGGTGTATGTTACTTACTTGTTCCGTACAAGGAGCCTGATTTTTTCAGCAATTTTAGTGAGTAATTGTATAGATGAAGTAAAGAAAGAAAGAAAGAAAGAAAGAAAGAAAGAAAGAAGAAAAAAAGAAAGAAAGAAAAATTTTAAAGATGTTATGTATGGATTGAAAATATGAAAAAAATAGAATAAGGAATGAATGAATAAATGAATGCGTGAATTATAAATAAAGTTATATACATTACACTTTTTCTTGGGTAGAAAAATTGAAAAAAGCGAGACTAAAGAAGAAAGAAAGAAAAGTTATAAACATATATTTTTCTTTACTGCGTAGACAAAAGAAAGTGTGAATAAGAAAGAAAGAAAGAAAGAAAGAAAGAAAGAAGAAAGAAAGAAATTTTTTCTTTCTTGTGTAGAAAAAAGGAAAAAGCGAAAAAAAGAAAGAAAGAAAGGAAAAAGAAATCAATTGGTCTTGGTGAGTTTTAAGTCTTAATAACACTCATAAGCTGAAATTTTAACTGAAAATGTAAGTTGGTGTGAGGGTAAGTAAAATGGAATCTTTAAATCAAATTCGAATTTGGCAGATGATGTTTCTGTTCACTTCACACTAATGCATTTGGGAAAGGTATGCATCTATTTTCCCTCCATTCGGTACCATTTATGAATAATTTTATATATTTCTTATCCCTCGCATGTTAAGATGACTGCATATATTGCGAAGTGACCAAATTATGACTATGGAATAAAAATGCATGACAAATATGATTTCTCTATAGACTACACAATATTGAGGTATTTGCTGTGTATTGTAGAGACAGCGTTTGCTCAATGTTGACAAATCAGCCATAATGGAAAAGAGAATCTGTCCTTTTGTTTCATTCAAGTTTGCAGCGTCGTATAACCTTTTCTTCACCTTGGTTTGTGAACCTGCGATAAGTCCTTCTGTTTTTCTTACCACCACGCGGGGCTTTAAGCCTGTCACGTTGACGATATTGAAAAGACATATAATTTGCATGCTTCTATATACCTTTCAAATGTAAACGTTTTCTTTCTTTCTTTTTTTTCATTTCCTATTCATTTGCTTAGTTACTTTATATTTTTTTCACACGACATATTCGAACAGCGACTGATACTAAGAAGCGACAGAAGCACGCAAACATTGCATGCGGTGAAGACATCTTTCTTAGGCCATGTCATCATATTCCGTTTGGTGCTTTTTAAAAGAGAATGGACTGCCATTTTTATCAATTCCATTACACACCTCCATTCTGTTTGCTTTGATTTATTTTCTTTCTTCATTCCTTTGTCTTTATTTGCTTCTTTCTGTCTTTCTTTCCCTCTTTCTTTCTTCCTTTCTTTCTTATTCCCAGCATATTTTTACCCATTCACTACTTTATTTTTCTTTTATCAATCTCTCTTTTTCTCTTTCTTTCTTTCTTTCTTTCTTTCTTTCTTTCTTTCTTTCTTACGTTTATTGTTTTACCATACAAAGTTCAATTTCTTTTTTCTTTCTTACTCTCTTTCTTTTTTCTACCCATACACGTTTTTATTTTCTTTCTTTCTTTCTTTCTTTCTTTCTTTCTTTCTTTCTTTCTTTCTCATTAGCGCTTTTCTTTTATTTTTACCCGACAAAGCTTAATTTTCTTTCTCTCGTTTTTCTTTCTTATTCTTGTTTTTTCTACCGATACAAATTTTATTTTCCTCCTTTCTTTCTTTCTTTCTTTCTTTCTTTCTTTCTTTCTTTCTTTCTTTCTTCTCTTTTTCTTATTCTCGTTTCTTTAGCCATACAAAACTTTATTTTCTTTCTTTCTTTGGTTCTTTCTTTCTTATTTTTGCTTTTTCTGCAATACATAGCTTTAGATTTATTTCATTTTTATTATTAATTCCTTTTTATCTTCTTTCCCCTCTATATCTATTCCTTTCTTTCACGCCCTCCTAACGTTCTCTCTTCTATTGATTCTTAATAGTTGTTGGTTTGCTTCTTTGTTTCTTTCAATTTCCTTATTGTACACAAGATATATTTGACATACAGCAAACTGTCACATCGTCGTTTCTATTGAGAAGCATTTTTCTTCATTTCTTCATTTATTTCGTTTCAAAATGTGCTTTTGCAGTTTACTTTCAGAGAAAGAAATCAGTCCAGATGCAAATTTATGTTTGTAAATTTTTGTTTCGTTAATAAAATTTGTTTTAGTTTTTCGTGAAATATCGCTTTGACCCTTTTGTTTCTTTCAAACATTACTTAAAAGTTTTTTTTTCATTCAGATGAATATCCATGCACTTGAGTGCGTGTAAGTTTTACAAGTAGATCGCCATAGAGATATGTTCAAATACATTCATAAATACACGCATGTACGCACACCTGCACCTACGAAATTACAGAGATTTTGTGTACAGTATTTATTTGCAGAACTGTTTCTCATGTACGAATATCCTATCGCAAATATGATTCAATATTTGCAAATATATTATCCAAATATGATTTAAAAATACATGTTTCCAGAAAAATTGCTGCCCGGTATTTTTTTATCAATTCACACTGAGCAAGGCCATAATAACACTAAGCCGCAAGTTAACACTGGAGGTGAAAACTTTACAAACATATATAAAACACTACTCCTGTTCAAAATATCGGCGAGGTGTTTTAACTCAACGATAAGCAAATATATGTAGTTCTATGGAGAAAAATAAATAAATAGAAAAAATAAAAATTCAGAGCTTAGGTAGAGATATTAGAAGGATAGAGTTGAAGTAGACTTTAGAATGGAACCGGAAAACCAATCCTAAACAAGAAAAAAAAGTAAAACACTTCTACTCGTGTTCAGGAGATCGAGTGATGTGTAAACCGGACGATATATGGAAGTTAAAATCAGAGATATATACAATTTATACCCTCAGGATGTATATATTACATTACAATTGTATAGTAGTAGCAGGTAAGATTTTTTCGTAATCGATTCTGACTTGGTTTGACGAATTCATAACCATCTACTTAAGTGGAGTAAATATGCGTACCTACGCATCAATTGGGAATATATGTTCATTCATTTGTATTAGTTAAAATATTTACGCATGATTTTATTATTCAATTTATTATTCAATAATTGTACTTTATCTTGAAAAATAGATCTTTATAAGCATCAATATATTTATTTTAGACAGTAATTTTTTCAAATGAATCTCCTTCCTTGCTGTTCTATTTATTTCAAAGTTGAATAATAATAATATATACCGCACGCATCAATTTAAGCGTATTGTTAGATTGGTTATTAAGTCTCATATTTTTACTGTTGAAACAGCGAGATATAATTGCTTGTTCTATTCAAATATTTTCTTTTCTCGCAATTCTTAAATTTAGAATACTATTCGGTTTTATCTATCAATTTATTATTACAAAGACTTCCTTTTCGCCTACAACCTTTAAGCATTGAAATGCATCGTCAATCCCTATGTAATTTTATTTTCCCTTCTTCTGATTCTCGTCCACTCCCAGGTACCTGTTGCAATATAGCCTTGCTTAAAGGGAAATGACTTATAAAAATATACTCAAATCAAAATTCAGCTAATTACTGTCTTTTTAGTTTGCGGACGCTAATCCAGCATCGTGTACAAAATATTAAAATAGGAGCATTCTCAGTTAGCTGAATGCCGCTGGAGACTGCAGTTTCCAGCGCCATCCAGCTCACCCCTGCAGTTTGAAGCGGCCTACAGCTCACTCCTTTAGTTTCCCGTAGCTTGCAGCGACTCCAGCAGCCATCAGCTACCTACTGTGGTGTTTCACAGACGTCTCGCTACCGGTCCCAGTGCCCACTGACGTCCGCCGACCTGTTCCAGTACCCACTGACGTCCAGCGACCGGTTCCAATGCTCGCCGACATCCAGATCCCGCTCCAGATACACGACCTCCATTACCTTACCATTCACTGTTCGCTTAAGAAAACAATAAAGACCCGATTTGCATCGTCTCCAACTGACCATCTTCGTTTGTCATCCTTCTTTGCTATTGCAGTCTCCTTTGCTTGCCTTTGTGTCTACTTTCTTAGTTGCACGGTCGATTGGCACTCACACCTCTCGGCCCTCTTTAATTTTTATTTGGTTCAAACTTTGTCTCGCAAGAAGTTGCTACAATTTTTATATTGTCTCGGTATGCAACAGAAGCATTATATATTATTTTAGTTCATAACAGTAGACTTCTTTGTTAATAAATTTATAGATTATAGATCAGCTAGAGAAACATATAGCTTATGCTCAGAAATGATAAACAAATTTAAATTCCGCAGGAGTATCTGTGTATTCTCTGAAATTAGACAATATGAAAGTATTTGCCCATACTTCGGAGATAAGACATTGTTTATGTTATTTACACTGTTCGATCTGTTGTCCTAATCTTATTTTCATTTTTTATGAAGTTTCGGTTGTGGCATACAACGGCTGAAACGTCGTAAACATGGCAATAAAGATAAGGGCAACTGTCCGAACAGTGTGAATAATATAGAAGTATTTGTCAGAAGTGTTCATTTACCGTGGCATATTATCAACGTATAGATTTGTCCTGAAGCACTAGGCTGTAAGTATAGGATTTTTCTAATTCATAGAGTGACTGAATTTCATATAAAACTTTATTGCATATTTAATTATAAATATTTTTTACAGTAGTGTCAACTCTGTACAAGGCCCAATACACTCGTGCTTGAGGGATACATTAGTGAGTAGTTTAAACCGATAGAGTAGAAAGATAACGGCTAACTCTATACTTGAACAGGTTAAGATTGTAGCGATGAAGGTACTATTCTGTTGGGAGTATGTTCGACAGAGCAGTGTTTTGCGGAAAGCTGCTGTTATATGAAAGTTACTTCTCACTGATGGAATACGGAGGGCAAGAGAGTGATCTGTTTATATGTAAGGAGCATAGCGGATCTTAGGCGTGATGAATAGAACTGGCGGAAACAAGGAATGTAGTTTGTCAGAGCACATTCCATGGAAGTAGCCATAAAGCAGTGAGAGCTTCGCCACATCCCGCTTGTGAAAGAGAGCTTGAAGTGTTGGACATTATTCTCTAACAAGGATTCGCAAACGCTTTTGACCTTTATCAAGATTGGAAATTTAAGCTGGGATTATAGGATTCTGCTAAAAATGAACAGGAACGGACAATAAGGATATCACAGGACCAATTATAACAAAAATCAACAGATGTCCTACATTAGCCAATCAATGGATATCAGATGTAGATCAGAGCGTAATTGGTCGGAACTTTGCATTTATAATAACGTTTATACCAACCAAGATGAGAACAATAGTTCAAAATAATATAAGCACATTAATAATTATTCATGTATAAAACAAAATGCTATTTTAGCATTTATATTATATTAAAAGAATTCCCAAAATATTTCCTCACAATAAGAAACTATGAGTAAACGTTTCAGAGAAGGCAGTTTCAACGTTTTTTTTTTAAACAATTGCAGAAATTTATCAGTTACCCTAAATAAGTTTGAATGTCACATTGTGTTCTTCGAGAAGTTAACAAGAATAATTAATATATGTGCTATTTAGGTTTTTCTTTTTTTTTTCACCTAAAGCCAGATTCTTTCGTGTTAGTAAGAAACTTGATTTCCGTTCTGTCTTTTTCTTAATGGTAACATTAAAGTTAGCATCTGCTTCAGCTGACAATCAGTTTTTATTGGGTTTATTTTCCTTTCATTTGAATTTATATAACTTTTTTAAAACAATTCACTCAGTGTTTTATGTTTTATCTAAATGTTAACTTGTGTTTTCATTATATATCTATTTTTCTTTATATCTACGAGTTGGTTACTGGTGGCTACCAAGATCTTGGGAGGAAAATCTTTCAAATATCTGACGAAATATCCAAAATTAATATTTCAGCGTGGTGAAGCTATTTGTAGTTAAACGTGTATTTTTCTGGCTAATCTCGTATAACATTGTGGTGATAGACAAGTAGATATAGCAAAGTCTGTCTTTTTCTTTCTTTCTTTCTTAAACGCTTACTTTCTTTATTTTCAATAAGTAAAATATAAATCAATGAAGAGATTATTTAAAAACACATTATAAAATTTGTAATAGAAATATATGTATCTCTTCAGGTTTTTGCATTTATAAAACTATATATATATATATATATATATATATATTTATTTATTTTTATAAAGACAAAATCTTCTGAACTCTTTTGACTGCTGTTCATGTACTTAGCTCTTTCTTTTTTAAAACTATATTTTCCCTTCTTCGTAGATCCGTGGAAGGTTTTTCGACACGTGTATAGTTAAAATTTCTTATATATATATATATATATATATAGACACAGAGAGAGAGAGAGAGTATGTGTGTGTATGTAATTGATAAATTGTTAAGTAAATTAAACAAAAACGAGAATCTAACAAATATCTCATTTTAGCATATATTTACTAAAATTACACAAAAATTTCTTAAGAAACCAAAGAATAAATTTATTCACTAGATTCGGCATGAGCATCAACCACGGTCTCCAGATGACTTTTGAATTCCCTGCATCTCTTATAAATTGTCTCATTTTTACAATGAGTTTTGTTTGTCTCTCGCCCAACTGCGTCTCACACATAATAATTAAAGGGTTTGCAGTCTTAGGATTTATCTGGCCAAGACGCCGAGGAAACCCAAGAGAACGCGACACTATCCCAAAAGTTCCTGGAATAGTTCCATTAATAGAAACTACGCTAGATAAAATTTGCAGCTTTAGAAGACGACTACTTCGAAAGAGATTAAATATCGAATTGATATCAAATGTATTTTTCTTTATATATATCGCATCGCTCCCGATATTTATTATCAAACCTTTAATTCAAAATTTTATATCCATCAGTGTAAATGTAAATGAGTTTTGTTTGGTTTCTGATCTAATTTAGAAAATGATTGTACCAAGTCAAACCTTCTCAACAGAGAATATTATTCATCACTTTTAAAAAATTTTATTTGTTTGTGTCGTGAGGGTATGTGTAGATGATGAGAAAAGTAGAAAAAATTATAAATAACGCGTTTCGCGGACATGTGTTGGATTCCGCTCCTTTAGATCAGAAGAAAAGACAAAACTATGTGTAAGGAATATGGGTTAGGATTTTGAAGGATAAAAGGCAATAGATTGAATTAACCATATCAGAGCCGACGACAAGACACAAAAATGCGTTTGTTTCTTTTATATATTTAAACTTTTTGCACCTTCTTGTTTGCTTTGTATTATTTGTAAAATTCAATATAGCATTTAAAAATGATGAAGAATGTTCGGGATTTGAATTTAGAACAAATGGTAGGTTGTGCAATGAACAGTACCTCAAAACAAGAACTAATAAAATTGTACAAAATGTTCATACCCTGCTATTTTCAGACGATTGCGCATTTGTAAATCACACTCTTGGAAATATACAATCGACTGTTAACAATTTCTTTTGTACCTCAAAAGGTTTCGGACTGATCATCAGCATAACAAAACGGAACGCCTATCCGTTAATCCGTAACTATCCCCGAAAAGCTGGTCCTATTGTTTACTTTGATGAAAAAGCCTTAAAAATCCTTTCTTCTTTCAACTATCGTGGCTCCAGTGTATCCCCCGAAGCTATGATGGATAAAGAAATTAAGTGCAGGATTGAAAAAGTGAATTCTTCTTTCTGTAAACTTTACGACATGCTTTGGAAAAATCGCGATGTTTGTTGGAAATTAGTGTGTACATATCAATATTACATACATCCCTACTCTACAGTGCAGAACCATGGAATCCGTACTGAAACTAATCAATCACCTCACTGCATTCCACGTGTGTTGTCTACATACAATCTAAAAGTCATTGATCGCAGTAAAAATAGTGAAGTTCTGAGTGAATGCAACATTACATTATTGAAGTTATCTTCATGCTCATCAAACTGAGTTCGGTAGACAACTTTGGCTAACTCCTATCAAGCAAGTTAGTTGGAAGGTCACGCTTGATTTTTAAAGACAAACTGTTCGGTCTCGAAAACATGTAGCAATTGATCCTCAACCACTCGTGTGAAAAGGATCTTCCATTTGTCAAAACGTCTTCATACGTGTCCGTAGAAGATGCAGGCATCAAATGATAACATTATGCTTATAAATAAAATATAACTATTATAACAATACTTATTTTTTAATTTTCTTGACGCGTGTTCAAGACTTGGTTTAAGGTTTGATAAATTAGTGTGTCAGATACCTTTGGTCGTTTATTTCAAGTGAATAATAAATAGGTAATACCCAACACCTTCTTTACCCTCATTTATTTTACTTAACGCAATTGTGATAGCCTTCAAGACCTACCCATAAACCTAATGTACACAATGCTACAAGCAAACTACAAAAATCTCTTATTTTAACTTTATTATTCATCAACAATTTTAACAAATCAGTCAATAACTTAAAATGCTAAACAAAATTTGTTAAAGAAAAATAGAGCAACAATAAAACATAAATCGCTAAAAATATTGTCCGTGTTAATTCAAATAACACTGGAAAAACAAATTATATCTTTATTTCTTATCGAAAGCATTGTTGAGTGACACATATTATGTATATATATATAATCATTTCGGAAACGCCACTGATGTGCAGGGGGCTACATAAATGTAAAAAGATTAATTAGAAAAGAGTGAGGAGTACAAACTAGTTAGAAAGAAACAATAGGAAGCTGAGAAAGCAGGTGCGATGACAGATACATAGGTGGAGAAAAAGAGAAGGTTATACGGGGGTGGGGAGAGAGCTAGAGTCCAGTGGTTAGTAGATGAGTATTCACTTTGCATTTAAATTTCTGGAGGTTGTAGCCGTCAGGAAAGCAAGAATACGGGAGCGAGTTCCACAGTGGGGAAGTGCGAGAGAAGAAGCTGCAGGAGTAGAATTGTCGTCTGCATTTGGCTAACCTGACTGTGAATGGGTGGGACCCAGTTGCCAGTCTGGTTGCACGAGTAAACACCTGTTGAGGAGGCATCAGTGACTTAAGTTCGTCTGAGCAGAAGCCATGAAAGTATTTATAGAACAGACAAAGGGAGGCCACATTTCGACGATGGGGAAGTGGCTGCAGTCGAGCCGCCAGATCAGTACCTATCACATTACAGACTCTCCTTTGGAGCCTGTCAAGAACACTGAGGAGAACGGCAGGGGAACCTGACCATAAATTGGCAGCAGTACTCCATGCACGGACGGATGGTTGACTTGTATACATCCTGGATCGACATAGTGACCCAACCTTCTTAGCAGTAGATTTTGCTATGGATTCAATATAGTGGTTTCCATTTGAGGTCTGAGGACAGGGTAATGTCCGAGTAGGCGTAGTGTATTACTCTCCGGGAGAATCGCTTGGTCCATGCTTATGGGAGGCAGGAGAGGTTGCCTGTAATGGTTTAAAGACAACAGCTTGGTCTTAGATGAATTGAAGTTGACAAGCCACTTCTTGCCCCAGTTCACCACAGAGTGTAGATCCCGTTCAAGGTTAGCAGCGAGATTATGTCTGTCCGCCACGACAGGTTTCTTACTGGTGCGGGAGTATATTGTAGTGTCATCTGCGTAGATGGCCTACTTGGGACTTGATCTCAACTGGGAGGTGAGGTCGTTGATGAAAATAAGGAAGAGCGTCGAGCCCAGGATAGAGCCCTGTGGGACAACAGCATTCGTGCGGTAGGACGAAGAGGCACGCCCATTCAGAACGACCTTCATTTTGCGGTTATTTAAGAAAGATTGGATTAAGGTCAAGCAGGCGACGGGTAATACCATAACCGCATAAGGAGGCCAGAGTGCCAAACCCTGTCGAAAGCCTTGGAGATGTCCAGAGCAACCGCGCGAGCCTCGTCAGACTCATGAAGGGCCTGTAGCATGTACTCCGTTACGGTTGTTAGCAGTGTACTCCGTTACGGTTGTTAGCAGAGTGAGCCAACAAACGTACCAAGGTTTCACCTAAACGGATCTTCAGGGAAGGTTGGCACTCTCTCTCTCTCTCTCTCTCTCTCTCTCTCTATATATATATATATATATATATATATATATATATATGTATGTATGTATGTATGTATGTATAACATGAGAGACTAGGTTTTCTTTTATTAGAGAACCCGTTATACAGTTTTTACTGTCAATGTCATTTCCGTTTATATCCCAAGTAAAAGATATTTAGATAGGTATTGTGGAGTAAATAACACACCCCTGGTGACACAAATGGAATAATTGAGTAGCCATAAATAAAGAACTACCGTGAGTCACGTTTGTGTCGTTAAGAGTGACAAACTTTTGACCATGCACAAAGATATTTTGTTTAACTGTTTAGAAATATTTGTTTTATTTTTGTTTTGACTAAATTTGTGACATTAATCTTTTCTGTGTTTAGTGAATTTTTTCCTTTTCCAGTTTTTACTTTTTCATTTCAAACCGAATTTCTTTTAAATTTTGTTCATTGCACGAGATTTCGTTTATTTTTTTCTTTTTCGTATTCTTTCGCCGTCGGACTTGTATAGACAAACAACTTAATTTTTTCAACTTGAAAATTTGTTTAATTTTTTATATTTTTTGCAATTATTTTTGTTTTGTTTTATTTTGTTTATATTTGTTATTGTCAGCTGCCATTTATCTTTGTAGGTTTGTTTTGAAATTTAATTATTTTGGCCTTAAAGAAACAAAACTAATTGAAATTCTTTAAAAGATGGCCGGTTAATTTCAGTTCGTCAAGAAAAATTTATTTTGGTCTTGAATTAAGGAGGATCCACCAGAGAAAAACAATGACGCTATTCCTCTCCTCAAATGAGCACACAAAAAGAAAAGGAAAATACTAGATACACCAAAGATGCGTTTTGTAAGAAGAAAAATAATTAAACCACCCC
This sequence comes from Ascarosepion bandense, assembly GCA_037127315.1. Classification (NCBI taxonomy): domain Eukaryota; kingdom Metazoa; phylum Mollusca; class Cephalopoda; order Sepiida; family Sepiidae; genus Ascarosepion; species Ascarosepion bandense. The sequence continues at coordinate 1,155,947 of JBBBDQ010000623.1, read as the reverse complement.
TGTACTAGAAGAAAGCTAAAAAATATTCAAAATGTGACAAAAGAACAAAGCACAAGCATAGTATTAGTTTCTACAAACGAAATCAACGATTTAGTGGCTGGGAAATAGCCTAGTATTTAGTGTCTTCTACGCCAAATACGCATAGATAATTTGACAGAGTTCATCGATCGAGTCAAAATGTAATCATCTGGTTACCAATGGCGGGCTTTTGGTAGAACACAGTGTCCAAGAGTGCATTGCGAAAAGAACAATGTCATTCTTTTTGCCCACCCTGCCTATGTAAAAAAAAATTGTTTGTGCACAAAAAAGCCCAGTGATTAAATCATTAATTTCTTTGGCGTCAGATATTTGGCATATTCCGAGGACATAACCGCTTTTGTGAAAAGCAATGTCGAGATCGACGAAGTCGGCAAAGAAAATCAGTATGTATGAGACGGTAATAGGAGTCAAGATCAACTGCGATTAGTTTGTTCGCTTGAGGATAAGTGCAGGAAAAGGTAGTCTCTCTATCTCACTGCTCTTCCTTTGGACAGACAGTACTATCAAGATATTCAGCGACTGGTTTGGCCCCGACTTCCAGTTCGAGATGTAGAGGCATTCGTCGGTAGTCGCTGAGGAGGTTTTCCTTGAAGAAGTGCAAAAATTTGTGCCTCGCATATCTAGCCCACCCTTTTTTACCGGCTTTCGGTACTTCCCATCCCATACACCGAACTAATCTTTTTGGTTAGTCTTGTTTTACCTCTTGTTGAGTTAAAGTTTCCTAAGGTGTGTTACAAGATTCGTTGCTTTTATCTCTCCAAGTGCGGTCGGTCTTGGAATGCCCAGCATTGAGATTCGTTTTTGTTTATCGAGTGTTAAATTTATTATTTTCCTTTCCTTTGCAGAATGACTTTAGTTTTTTTCTTTTATACATATATATATATATATATATATATATATATATATATATATATATATATAAGTTTTCACGTCACTTTTTTTAACTAGCTTGCGTCGGTTTTTGGTTTCGTGAAATTTGCTTGTTTTTTGTGTATTTGCTTAAGATTAATATCTATTATAATATTTCTTTATTTTTAATAAGTTTTATTTCACGTTTTTTTTTATTAAGAACTCCTAAAAATAATCAATTACGGTTTACAAAGTTCGGTTGGTTAAAAAAGATCAGTTTGAGTCAAAGAAGAAAGGCCCTTTCCTCTGATAAAACTTGAAGAAACAGTGGCTGCTAAGCGTGTTAAAAATGAAAAGTATGGTGGTAACGATTGACCAAAGTCAAGAGCATGGAATTGAACAAACATCTGAGACCAGTAGCAACAACAACAATGTAAAGGCTGGGGAAAACGTCATCATGCTGGAAGTTCCCATCGAAGTGCCATCAACATGACGTATTTTCTAGAAAGCAAACATTGTTGTCAGTCTTTGTGGTCAACAAGCGTTCGAGCAATATTTGTCGCTTCAAAAACGACCCCGTCATAACATCTTTGACTCTACTGGAAGACGAACCCCAAAGAGTCATCAAAAAATGTTTTTCATGTGGAAAGTAATGCTCCCCATGTCTGCCGATTTTGAGGACTTACCCGGTCGTAATTTAATTACAAAAATCGGATTTAAGTATCGAATATGAAAATAAGACTAATTTCTCGGTATTCGATTCCCTTCTTCAATCGTAGAGGAAGATTTACTCACCAATCTAGTCTAATTTGGTCAGATATACAGTACTTTATCTGACCTGAACTGGAATGCAACTTCATGGTTATTGCTTAATGCTAGATCGCAATGTTTCGTCTTCATAAGAAACTAGAAATTAAAATTCGAACCAAGTTTTGAAAAGGCTGAAAAATTACTGCAGCTGTAAAACGCTTTAAAAGTAAAATGCGATTATTCTGCACGGAATAGTAACCTTCTTTCTTTCTTGGTGCCGTCTTCCCCAAAAGTTAGAAAAAATTTCATAGCACAACCCCCAATGATAAATTATTTAACCTAACCACCCTTTTAAAATTACCGCCATCAAGAAGGCTCCCATTCTAAAATCCCCACAAAAGTAAAACACTACTCATAACTCATGCCATTCCCAGACACCCATTAGCACACCTAACAAATCCGACCAACAAAATGGTAAAGAAAAAGAAGCCCCTCTACAAACTCCCAACAAATCAGTAACGACGAAAAATTCAAAGACTATTTACAATATTGCAGAAAATGTGTCTCGTGTAACAAATGACTATTACTACCACTTCAGAGAGTTACTACGAATATGCTGACTGCGTTTATGGTACTTATGTCGAGAAGAGCCTCGATTGAATAAGCCAGCAAAGAAATCAATGGGTACCAAACGGTGAGAAAGGCTAAGATCAATAGCAATAAGACTGTTGGCTTGCGTTTGGGTACACACCCAAACGCAAGCCAACAGAGAGTATGATTTCCAGGAACTTTTCTCTGGACAGACACTCTGGTCAGTATATTCGGCGTCTGGTTGGTCCCGATCATCTTATGGAAATAAATGGGTCAAAAATTACATGTGCCGTATGACTATTTTAGCGTGGACTCCTCGCTTCTTCAGCGACAAAATATTTATGCGAATTCAAGACAAAATTCATACACCGGAAATTAATATTTTTTGAATTTATATAATAAAGATTTTGTCTCTGAAGAACCGAGGATTTGTTGCGGAAATGGCCATACGACACATGTAATTTTCGAAGTTGTATTTGAAAATATAATTGGCTCTGTAAATAGAAAATAATATAAGATTAATATTAATAGGATCTGTTTTTGGAATTCTGCCACTTTTTGTTTGTATATATATATATATATATATAATTTGATAAAATGTTAGTAATTTTTGTAACATTATACGGTATATTTACGTACAATTTACAAAATATATCTTCTGAAAACTAATGCTGATAAAATGCCTAATATTTTAATGTTAGCAATAAAAGTGGTAACACATAGCTGAACGGTCGGTCTGTTGTGTGCTTAGATATGTCGGACGTAAAGTAATAAAATAAATTTAAATTAAATCGTTTTTGTCTTTATCGTTGTACATGTAAATTTTAACCAAGGTTACTCGATCGATGAAACCCTTGTTAATCTAAAGAACACTCTAAAAGAGAAATCATTACTTGGTAATTTTTTTTTACCTTTTTGAATTTGTCATTCCGTTAACCGTTATTAGTCCTATGTATAAAAATGTTTAACATTCATTTACCTGTTTTCAATTTGATGGATAACAGCTGTTTTGAATCATACACACTCACACTGCGAAACCAATTATTTTATAATGTATTTATCATATTCAATGGTTATATACTAACCAGAACGTTCTTGGGCACTCCGACGAAGTGACTCGCTAGACCAATTAAAGATGAGTAGTGTCTTCGTTTGTCACTTAATGCCCCATGTTTTCCATCTAAGTTAAGCTTAGAAACCATTATACCAACGTTGTTGCTTGCATATATATATATATATATATATATATATATATATATATATATATTGTGGAAACGTTTTCGTGCATAATAAACTCAAATATTTTACTTGATATATTTGCATGAAAATCCTTGAAATAGGTGATAGTCACTTTATTTTTTATTTTTTTCTAATGATATTAATACTCATTGTTCTATTTCCGATAAAAATGGAATCTTTAAATACTAGCGTTCGGGAAAATGTAGCAGAAAAGCCCACTTTGAAGACTGATCCGACATACTCTAAACTAATATTGGTAAAATACAATGACAGACATTTACACATTTATTTATTATTTATTCATTCTTTTTACAAATATATTGTATTATCAGTTTAGAAAAGATTTTTGTATTTTAATGGCATGAGAAGATTATCGTCTCTAATAATGTAGGGTGTATTCAAAATGAGTGTTGTTAGTTCTAAATGTGCTACATATGTGCCTCAGAACTCATTTTCTCAGAGAAGTACATTACACACGTTGAAAAAATGGCTGCCATTTTTTCAAAATGGACATCTCATAAAGGTTTTCCAGGGATAAGCGACTACAACGAGGAACATGCTATTGATCCAAGTATTAAATAGACTTTATTTTAACAGAAGAAATATATTTTGGCAAAAATATTCAAGCATAGTTAAACGTTTTTAAGATGCCAGGCGTTTCACATTTTAAAAACAGTACTTCTGTGGCTGTTTTACAAAGTTATCACTGATATTACTAGGCAACATCTGTAATCATGTATTGAGATGATGCGGCCAAGCTGTATTACATAATGTGAACAAGAGATATATTAAAGCAGAACCAGGGCACACTGGTACCATTAATACTGTGAGGCTCAGCCTGGGTTTCAATGTTGGCTTATAGTGTACTATATGTAGTTAGAGTTTACTAACCTCAAATGATTTTTTTAGTATACTTAAGTGTCCCAAATGCTATATTACAACCCCCTGTATATATTTCCAGCTAGAATAATAGCTTGATGCTATTAGATAGCTTAAATTGACAGGATGTGCCAGAGTTGGAAGAGGTGAGACAAGGATAACGGTGCTTTGGTTAGCTGAATCTTGGCTGATAACATGTAGTTAATAAATGTCACAGAAACCTTTATTTTCAGGTAATCAATTTAGGTCGGTCACCAGAAAAACTAATTTTTTTTTCTAATTTATCATTAAAATTCAAATTAACTTATTAACTTTACAAGTAGTGCACATTACTAATACGCTAATTAATATAAAGTTTATTTTCGTTGTGGAATTCCGGATGAAAAACCAAACAAAATAATAAATAACAAAAACAGATATGGAGATAGAAAATGTAAGTTATATTGAACAAAATATACAAACTAAAACACGAGTTAGCCAATTCAGGAATACTATTAGCAGAAATTAATATATCCAGTCTTGTAGTGAAATAGTATGTCCGGTTAATGAGTATATATCCAAACAACTCCAAATAAATCTGCACCAAGTTACTGACCAATTAGGCAACTATACACCTCTATAACAGTATTTAGCCGGCCTTCCCACTTAAGGCAAAATGTGACACGAGGTCTTTTTATGTCGGGTTTCCAGAACATATAGCGCGGCCATAAATATATGGCTACCGTTACCCAGTCGTGATTCTACCCTTCGGCGAAACACGACTGGGTTAGTGCACTCAGCCTTCGGGCGAAGAGCGCTCTCCGCCCGAAGGCAGAGTGCTGACAGTGTCAATAGTAGCAGAGGCAAACCTACAACAGTATTTATTTAGCCTTTCCCACTTAAGGCAACATGTGACATAAGGTCATTTTATGTGGGTCTTCCGTACCATATAGCCTGGCTAAAAATATGTCTATTGTTACCCAGTCGTAACTCTACCCTTCAGGCGCAACCACGATTGGGTTAGTGTTCTCTGCTCGTGGGCAAAAACGCTCTCAGCACGAAGGAAGAGAGCTGACAATGACAAAGGTGGCTTTGAAACTACTACTGTAGGCAAGTCTTCAACGGTATTTACCTACCTTTCTACTTAAGGCTAAATGTGACACATGGTCTGTTTAATGTGTGTCTACTTGGCCAATATAGCTAGGCACAAAATATCTGTCTATCTTTCCCAGTCGTGATTCTACCCTTCGGTGGAACCACGACTGCGTTAGTGCTCTCTACCCGAAGGTAGGTCGCACTTTCCACCCGAAGGCAAAGAGCTGACAGTGTCAATAGTAGCAGAGGCAAATGCCAAATGCAATTGTAAGCAAGTCTACAACGGTATTTACCAACCTTCCTACGCATGTGTAGATGTGACACAAGGTCTGTTTAATGTGTGTTTTCCCGGCCATAAAGCCAGGCCAAAAATATCTGTCTACCTTTCCCCAGTCGTGATTCTACCCTTCGGCGAAGCCACGACTGCGTTAGTGCTCTCTGCTCGAAAGCAGAGAGCGCTCGCCACCCAATGTCATAGAGCTGACAGTGTCATAATAGCAGAGGCAAATACCAACTGCAACTGTAGGCAAGTCTACAAGGGTATTTACCAACCTTTCCCACGCAAGTTTAGATGTGACACAAGGTCACATTATAGTGGGTCTTCCTGGCCATATAGCCGGGCCAAAAAATGTTTGTCTATTTTTACCGAGTCGTGATTCTTCCCTTCGGCGGAACCACGACTGGGTTAGTGCTCTCTGTTCGAAAGCAGAGAGCGCTTTCCACCCAAAGTCAGAGAGTTGACAGTGCCATAGTAGCAGAGGCAAATGCCAACTGCAACTGTAGGCTAGTCTACAACTGCCGTTTTGTGTGTAGGCATATGTACACATCAGGCTAGTCCATTATTCCAATAAAAAGAGATGATCTCCTAACAATTTTTTACCTAGTCATCGATATAAACTTACGGAAGATTGCGGAGATGTGAGTGATGAACAAGGAGAACGATTCCATCAAGCAGTCAAAACAATAGAAGAGCGCTACCAAATATGGTAGAGCAAACAAATGCTGGCCGACTACGAGTGGATTATCAATAGGCGTTTAAATAACATTGAACTGAACAGAAAATTAAGAAAGAGAAAATTTTACCATAATTCGTATTTTTTTCTGACGTTAGTTTAGTAAATGAATTGATGATCTTGGTATATTCAGTACTGGTATTTTTAAACACTTAGCGTCTGATTGCTATTAAAAAATATTATTTCCCAATTAGACCAATATTTGTTGGTTTAAATACGAATTGTGAGCTTTCTACGATTTTGCTTTGAGTAATATCGTTTTCGATCAATATCATATATACAGAAAATGCTTTTTTTTCCAAAAATGAGGCATTACTATACAGCAAAAATGGTGACTAAGCAAAAATAAGTACAGTCATTTTTAGATTCAGCGCCTTAAATTAGCTAAAAAGATGTTTGGTGTCTCGAGCCTATTTCATTCTTTTTTTTTTTTTGTTAATCAGTTTTATTCTTCATTTTGTTTGTTTAGCAAAATGTTGCGCTAAAAGCATCTGTTGTCATTTAATTTCGGTCATGTCATCATATTTTCCAATAATTACGAAGTGCGGAAATGGATTTTATTAACTTGAAATATATTTCGATGCACAGAAAACGTTAAAATAGCATTATTCCATCAAAATTTAGTTCAAACACTTGTTCATACCATTTCAGATAGTGTTCATCTTGAAAATCAGCGGCCATTTTGCTTTTCAACATAGATAACGTATTTTCCTAAGAGAATCAGTCAAGGAGAATATGTGTACCAAATTTGGGGGCTTGTAACACGTGTGAGAGTTTATTTCAGTAATCCGCTGCATTGTATAACCGGTATGCTCCAGAACTGTAAATTGTAAAGAAATTGTAAACCTTTAAGCGAATCTTAAGCACCATGAGATATTTTACAATGCAGCATATTTCCATAAATTATTTAATGCATTGAGCTTTTTTACAACTCTCTCCTGTCACATTAAGCTCTACTGTAGAATACTACTCCTACACCATGCTTTAATCAGACTGTATTTTCGATTTAAATATGCATTTCATTTCTTTTTACTACAGAATTCATGACTTTGGGCAAGTGGGATTTCATAAAGACTATACTAATATTTATATGTGTTGCTTGAAATAGTTGAATTCTTCTTAATCTGTAAGCAGGAATTTCACTCATGGACAATGTCTCCGAAGTGTCTGGCTTGATATTCTAAAGTGAGACATGTGGCCCTCTACGTAATATCCTTAACCGTGAAACTGGGGTTATTATTATTGGCCACATGCATTATTTTTATTGCCTACCGACAGGACACGTTTGTTTAATCGATTTTTAGACGTTTTTTAGTGACATGAACGTTTTAATTTTTTTTCACCAGGCTACGAACCATAGACATATTTTATTGAAACTAGCTTTCATCTTATTTGTGAAGTCGTTATGTGCAACTGAAAAATCTACTCACTTTTTTGGTTTTATGCTATTCTGATGATGAAAGATTAACAATGCTTGCATACGACCCTACTCATTTATATTTTGTAAGAATAAGCTAGTTAAAATACACGGGGAAATAAAAGAAGATTTTAAATAGGTTAAAAGTATTATTTGAAATTGATAGAAAATGTTGAAATTTTAATGGACTAAAATTTTCGTGACAATTATATTATGTTTCAATATTATGCAATGAGCAGTAAATAACCATGTTACATAATGTTTCCAATTAATATGTAGCACTTCATTTATCACAGTCATATGATTCTTTCTTATCTCATTACTAGTAAAAAGAATGTAATTATTGAAAATAAGAAATTTAAATTACCATTAATTTTTTCGGGGTATAAATAGTATTCAGCGAAAATGTATGTTCATTGTTAACAAGTATTATTCAAATATATAAATATATATATAAATATATATATATATATATATATATATATGTGTGTGTGTGTGTGTGTGTGTGTGTGTGTGTGTGTGTGTGTTGTTATTCATCTTTCAAAATCACAGACACGATCACACGCATTCATATATATATGAGCCTGTACAGCCTGTACAGCAACATACGGAATGAACTAGGAAAAAAACAAGCCATTGCATTTTGGATAGAGAAACACCCAGAAATATTCCCCACACGCGTCACAAAAGAATTTATTATACAAAGTATAGAACTAATTTTAGACAACAATTCCTTCCAGTTTAACAACAAAAAATATATACAAACAAAAGGTACCGCGATGGGAACAAATATGGCACCGATATATGCAACACTCACCCTAGCATATCTAGAAGAAAACCTATACAACCAAATAGGACATAAATATTGGGAAAACAGAAAAACAGAATTCATGAAATCATGGAAGAGATTCCTAGATGACTGTTTTATTTTTTGTAAATAAACATGGAGAGACATAAACAAATTACACAATATAGTACAACACTTGCACCCCAAAATCAAATTGACGCTAGAATATAGTTATAAAAATTACCATTCCTATACATACTCATAGAAAAAACGAAAACAAATATATCACAGACATTTACCACAAATCCAAAGACACCCAACAATACCTCCATTTTCTTAAAAGCTGTTTGAAATCCATCCCTATTTCCTAGCACGAGTAATTTGCACGATAGTAATTGACGAAACCCTTCGTAAACTACGCCTAGAAGAACTACGAAAAACATTACAAATAAGAGGATATAACCCTCACTTAATAAACAAGATTTTCTAACTAGCAGAAAAAATACCATTAGAATCCCTCCCGAATCCGAAAATAACAACAAGAAAAACACGAAAAAGAAGAAAACATTCTAGCATACGTTTCCACACACAACAAAAACAATCCAGAATTATTCACAAAGATCAAAACACACATGGAATTACTCAACAATAATGAAAAAATAAAAGAAATCTTAAAGACAAGAGAAATAATTAACAGCAAAAGCCAGCCCCAAAAATTTAAAAGACATCCTAACCTCATCAAAATTCGAACAACACACAACACAGGGGAAGGGGGTCACAAAATGCAACAACAAAAAACAAAAAGAAGTGGAGTATGCAACGTAATAATAGTAGGAAAGCACTTCCGGTTTGAAAAAACAAAAAAGCTGTAAATGGGCGACACAATGCTTCAATAATAGAATATCCCTTCATAAAAGCAATATAAGATTACCATATAACAAGAAATTATATGTCCCCCAACATTTGCATGAGTGTAGTGATAGTAAATTCAAAGTAATACCTATTTACCAAAATACAGACTACGATGCAGTAATAATGCAAGAAGAAAGATATAAGCCTTCGCTCAACAAAACAAAATGAAAAAAACACATACACCAAAAAACATACAGACACACACTTGCATACACACACACATACATAAACACGCACATACACACACCAAATTCAAATGATAACCCCAAACAATAAAAACGATCCAGATGAGCATAAAAAACAATACTAAAACATAAAGATGAAATCAAAATACGCTCTCTTGCACACACACAAACGCATACACACACACACACTAAATTCAAAACATCGTCGAAAAACAACCAACTTACCGATGAAAAGGCTTGTAGATAAAGAAGGCGCTAGAAGATAATTTTAACGTCCTAATGAGGGAACCTCAAACCAAAATCATTTCAAATCGGGGTAAGCACTTGATTCATTCATCTACTTATTTATTTATCTGTTTATTTATTTATACACATACTAATGTGAGAAAACACAGACAATTCAACACGCCAACATTTGGTTTATTTTATTTTATTTTGTTTTATTTTACTGATTGATTTATTTTTTATTTTTTGTTATTTTTGTTTTTCTACTTACTTATTTATGAAAAACAACTTGGCTCTCAGAAACAAAAGGAACTCGATACATAGGGCCACAAATGTATTCGCCTGTAGAGAGTCAATCTTAGACTCGAAACACTTTTTATTTTATATATATATATATATATATATACATATATATATATTCTCAGTATTCGCGTAACACGTCTAGAAATTTATAGCATTGAGAATATTTTGGCTAAAGATAAATCGTTATAGACTGAATTAATATTACCCAACACGGATAGAAACCATGAAGTTTTTTTAAGATTATATATGGTGTTTAATTGTGATGTTTAGCTCCAAGTTAGCAGATTTTTCAATGTTTATAGTGATAAAAGTTATTTTGGCAAACAGGTTTTTTCGTAATATTATATCGTTGCATAAATAAGTACAAAGTTTTGCCTCTTTAATAGAGTAGATTCGTGTTGCAAGGTCAGCGTTAAGGTGGTTACCACTCCCCAGGGTTATTTGCCGTTAAGTCCCACTTTTCCTTGTTTATAGAGAATATAGTGTCGATTTTGTTGTAATGGTACTTGTCTTTGATTGGTTGATTTTTCTACTTTATGGTTTGTTGATAGTATTCTCTTTTCGTTTTTTTTTTTTGTAGATATTTGATTTATGCGTGAATGAGTGCTTACTTAGTTGGTTTAGACTTCTTTTGTATTGGTTTGAGCTTTTTCTGAATGTGTTGGTAAGTTTTGCCGTGTGACGGTTTATTTTTAATGAATAATGTTTTAGTGTTTTTGGGGCGATTTTGTATATATTTGAAGTTGTAGGGATTTACGTGTGTTTATATTTTTCATTACGGTTGCTGTTGTGTTATTTTCAGTTTTTTTCGATATTGCGTGTTTGTGTGTATTTTTATTTTTTTTCTATTTATATTATTTGCATATTTTGTTTTAGTCTATGTTTTTGTTTATCGTGATTGAGTGTTTGTATATTTGCATTTCTATATTTGTATATTCTTATTTTTTTTTACTTTTTAATATTATATATATATATATATATATATATATATATATATATATATATATATATATATTAATTCAGATACTTCAATCCAAGGGAAAAAAGCAGGAAGGTAAATTCCAAAAAACCGGATCCTAATTAATATTAAAAATTTTATTTTAATATTAAAAAATGATACAGGAAGAGAGCTCCATGTAATAAAAATTACAGAGCAAATATATATTAAAAAAGGATTAATTCAAAGATGTTGAATGGCCATTTCGATATGAAGATCCCCACGGGGGACAACACATCACCTCAGCAACAGAAAAAATCTTTCAGAAACTGGAGAACAATTAGTCTACTTTTCCTTTTTAAATAGATTGCAAAGAAATTAAAAAATAAAAAATAAAATGTATTGTTGCCGAGGTGATGTGTTGTCCCCCGTGGGGATCTTCATATCGAAATGGCCATTCAACATCTTTGAATTACTCCTTTTTTAATATATATATATATATATATATATATATATATATATATATATATACATATATATATATATATATATATATATATATATATATGAAAGGAATGTCTTTTCGTAATTTCGTAATTTCCGAACACGGTTAGTTCGCTGTTGCTGTCTTCATAGTTAATATCATTGAGCACTAAAGGAGATAGCAAAACAACAGGATAGAGGCAGAAATAAACAGAATGGATTGTAGCAAAGACCAGTAAAGTACATCGATCAAACACTCAGAAAAAAACGTTATATATGAATCGCAGATATATGCGGGAAAACAATGCAGTAAACGCACGGTGGTTCACCATAATACTTCTGGCCACAATTTTAAACTTACAAATGCTAGTCTGATCAGGAAGAAAAGGATATCACGAAAGGGATATGAATTGGAAAACGACAATCTCACAATTGTCATTAATAACTTATGATCAGGACCACAAAGAATATCACCGATCATTGCAAACGAAATGATATTGCAAAGCTGTATACAGATCTGGTCTGATTGAGCCTATTTAAGGTAGTATCATTCGTGGTTGAGTGGTCTAATACGCACCAAATCAATTGGTTGGTTCCCCTATGTTGATAGAAGTTGCACGTTCGAATCCTGCCGCATGACGGACATTTTTGTACAAAGATTATCGTAAATAATCAGGCCGGTAAAAATTAATATATAAATATACTGTTTGATTAAAAACAGAATATGTACTCAAATACGAGGATCGATTAAAATGATTGTTCAGACAAATAATTTCAATATGTCGCTTGCTAAAACCATTTCGTTAATCTTCGGTACTTTCCATATTATATATATATATATATATATATATATATATATATATATATATTGTCATCCGCAGACAGATCTGTTTCGCTGTATCACAGCTCATCAGTACGGTTAGACTCCGATTGCTCCCTAACCCAGGCTCGAAACCCGACCGAATTGACGTCAGTCGGCGACTCTACAATATATATATATATATATATATATTGTAGGCCTCCGTCGGTCAGGGTCTACCATGGGTAGCATAGTTGCCAGCTTGGCTGAAGCATCGGCGTCTGTGATTGTAGAAGCCGATACGAAAGTGGCAGCCTCTGTTGCAGGCCTTCCACTTGAAACGATTGACCGCCACGCTCTCCCAAGACTTCATGTTGATGCTCACAGTTGCGTTTAACGATATTACGATACCGCTCCTGTGGCATCCCACTAAGTTTTCTTCTAGACAACAGCCCTTCATACAGGACGTCTTTTGGGATGCGGTCGTCTTTATGCAGTGTACATGGCCTAATCAACGGAGTCTGCGTTGTTTAAAGAGTGTGAATATGGTTGGCCGACCCGAGCGAGTAAGAAATTCATTGTTGGGCAACTTATTTAGACATGAAATTCCCAATATGCGGCGGATACATCTCACGTGAAATTTGTTGAAACGCCTCTGATGCCTAGCATACGTGGTCTCTGTCTTACTGCCGTATAGCTGTGTGCTGATGACACAGGCGGTGTACACTGCCATTTTTGTTTTCATTGTCAGCTTGGAGTTTGGTTGAAATTCGTGTTGTTTGGCGGCGGGCAAGATCTGTGGCTACCTTCCCAATTTTCTTGTCGAGTTCTATGTTCCAGGGATACGTTGTCACTGACAATGGAGCCAATGTAGGTAAACTGATAGACCGCATCCAGTTCACAGTCATTGATAGTGATGACCAGTGGTGCTGCAATACCTTGACCCAGGATGTTTGTCTTTTTCAGGCTAATAAACAGGACAAAGTCTCTGCGAGCCTGAGAGAAATGATCCATCAGTGGCTGAATTTCACGCTGTGTGTGGGATGCTAATGTTGCATGATCAGCAAACAACATGTTTCTGATTATTACTTTTCGTACTTTGATACTGACTCTGAGACGGGTGAGATTGAAGAACGTGTCTTCTGATCTCGTATGCAGGTAAGTCCGTTCTTATAATGTGTCGAATGCGTACTTCAGAGGAAGCACAAAAAGATTCCGAAGAAGATAGGATCGAAAACACAACCCTGTATAACCCTTGTTGAAGAAAAGACCCGAGTGAAACTTTGCCCCCGAAGCAGATTAGAGAGATGCCTCTGTAATTGCCGTTGTCATTTTGCTCGCTTTTTTCTTGTGATGATTGCAACATTCCTCATGCCCTTTCGCAGAGGCGCAGACTCTGTCAGTATGCTGACTTTTGCTCCTGGCATTCCTAGAGTCATTTTGGAGTTGCCTCAAACCAGTCATGTAACTTCGATGTCTTTTTCCCAAAAGTGGCTAAGGCAGTGTAGTGGATGGCGTCTCGTAAAGTAGCCCAATTCAACCTCTGATCAAACTGCTCCACAAGGTTTAGTTGTTCTATCTTGTTGACATCAATACGAGGATTTCCTTGCTTCTTGCCACGATCTAACCACTTGAGCTGGAGCTTGATCTTACAGCACACTAGGGAGTGGTCTGTGTCAAAGTCCATGCCGTGACAAGAGCGAGTGTTAAAAACTTTCTTAATAGCCGCTCTTCTGACAAGGAATAAGCCAACTGGTGCCAGTGCTCTGAGCATGCTGTCACCATGAGACCTTATGCTGGGGAAGGTTGTGGTATGTGCATAGTTCGAGTAGTCCATGGCCATTGTTGTTCATCTTGCCGACACCAAACTATCCAAGGAACCTGGGCTACGACTCGCAATCGGCATTCACTTTAGCATTTTAGTCGTTTAGTAGAACAAGCTCTTTCTTGCTTAATAACCTGCTGATGATAGCTACAAACTTCTCATAGAATTCGTTCTTGGAGTCCGGTATGACAGAGAGTGTCGGGGCATACCCGCTGATAAGGATGACGGGACCTGCTGTGGCGTTGTGGCGGAGAGGGAGAAGTCAGAACCTTTGCTGCCTAGTCTAACAACTATCAGGAGCCTGTTTCTAACTGCGATACCCACAACGTGTTGATGTGGTTCTTTGGGGCTTTTTCCCTGCCAGAAGAATGTGTAGCCCCCTTTTTCAATGATTGAGAGTCTGCCAGACATATTTCCTACAGTGTAGCAATGCCAATATGAAGCCTCTTATGCTCGTCATTGATAAATGCAGTTTTCCTGGAGTTATTCATATCCTTGAGATCTTCAGATAGGCCGGTCAGCATCACCCGGACATTCCAACAGTCCAGTTTTAATGTCGGTTTTCTTTGAGAATTTTTATTGTTGTCTAGTGCAAATGTTACGGTCCACTTATCGGATGTCTCCTAATCTCCATTCACCCAATGAAGAAGGCAGACAAATTACTGGCGGGCGGTAGCTGTCCATTGAGATGAGAATCTCTCCCACCGACGAGAATGACTCCTGGCGCTGTGCTCTACATTAATCGCACAGTAGATGAGAACCAAG
The DNA here is from genome assembly GCA_037127315.1 of Ascarosepion bandense. Classification (NCBI taxonomy): domain Eukaryota; kingdom Metazoa; phylum Mollusca; class Cephalopoda; order Sepiida; family Sepiidae; genus Ascarosepion; species Ascarosepion bandense. Next base: position 1,140,875 of record JBBBDQ010000623.1, on the reverse strand, counting down.
TACCTGTCGTTTGTAGTGTTTTATCAACGTCAAAGTCGAAGCTGGATTATACTCTAGGTGTAGCGTTTTGGTTCAGTGTGGTCGTATACAAACCTGAGCAATGTGACATGGCACACAGGCTGTTGCCCATGTAGAACGCCTCCTCTCAACGTCACTGATTAGACCAAAAGAACTTTAGTGCCATACTAGTTGTATACAAGAGCAAACAGCTTTAATGAAACCAACTCCGGATTTCAAATCAAGGTTTACTCCCGAAGACTTTTCCGTGATTGTATATGGTCACATAACAGCAGACGTTTTAAATGAGAGTTTTTACTTTCCCCTAGTTGAACTTCTTTCCCAAGCTGACGAGCTCTACATGCCCCAAGCAACTGATCTTGAAGTGCCAGTGACCCGCCTTTCACCCTTTCTCCTGTCTGTAAAAGCAGTTCCACGACGAACACGCCGGAAACTGGACTTCGTTGTAAGTGACTGTTTGAACAAGCATGCCATATTAGCATTTTATGGGTAGTAAGAGCTCATCCCTACTATCAGAAATGGCTAAGACAACCTTGTATATTCAGTTATTTATTTATTAAACTTAGTCCAAACGTCGTCTTCCTAAGAAAGAATATCGTACAATTTGTATCGTATTGTTTTTATACTATTTTTTTCTCTCTATCATAGTTTAAAAATGTATTTCGAAACATCGACAACTAAAAGATATAGGAATATTAATTAAAGTATTTGATGAGCCGGGTTGGAATTACTGTAAGAATGACATATTCTCCGAAACACTTAAAAAAATTAATTTTTTTTACATATATGAAATTTGTTTATTGTTACTACTATTTTAACGTAAGCATGAATTTTTCTTCGTATCATTATTTATTTATCTATTTCTCTTTTAATGATCCTGATGCATATATATATATATACATATATATATAAGAAGCGATTTACACTTTGTAGTTCATATATCTAATAAGGAAATTTTATTACTCCTCATATTAAACATATCAACGTATTTTTTTTACACAGTTTTGACTTTTATGTCCATATATAGAAGCCGAATCCAAAACACATCTGTGAAACACGTTGCTTGTAAGCTTTTCCACTTGCCTCGTCATTTACACGCTCCCCCCCCACACACGCACATACACACACACGCGCATACACACACACACACACACACACACACACACACACACATATATATATATATATATATATATATATATATATATATATATATATATAGTGATGTATCTTATTCTTCTGTTGAGAAGATTAGACAAGGTACAATCAGTGTTCTAAGTTAGGTCAGAAGCCAAACGTAGGGTCATATATATTTGTTTTGATGGATATACAAATTCTAATAAATTTTTTGGTAGATAAGTGATCGGATATAGGCTTAGAAATCCTACTGAGTCAATAGACTGAACTGATGTATGGATAGTTTTTTATGAATGATTAGGTTGATCTTAAGCCATTGAAATTTTACCCAGCTTTAGATGGAATTATATTCACATTCATATACGCATGTACGTCAATAGTAGTTCGGTAAACAACCCTAAAAAACATACTAACTCCAACAAAAACCTAAACAAGCACAGACATACACACACCAATACAGGCATATATCGCATACACACACAATGTGTGTGTGTGTGTGTGTGTGTGTGTTATGGAAATATGAGAGGAACCGAAAAAATCACACAAGACTAAACAAGATTCCTAAAATCCCCAATGTTGAAGCTCTATTTTTTTTTCTGATGACATCAGTATCCGGTCACTAAACAAACGTTACTCAGCCAAACATTTAACTTAAGGTTCTTTGTTGGTTTAAGACCAGTTTGTAATGATTAATTTAATCAATAAGAAAAAATCACTTATCTATCGTTCATGATTTTTTCAGATTCTTTACATTTCCCCATACAAAATATAATCTCTTCTTTTGTCTCAGGTGTCCATCCATATTTGTTCTTTTCTAAATGTTCTAAGTACAACCCATGACCACAAGATATAATTTCATTTTCTTGCAAAATATGAATACGTTTTGTACATAACCCTTCAGGGTGCAGATTTTCATCTTCCTACCGCCTTCTGAACATGGATGTTTCTGCACAGGCATTTGACGTGCCCACCTCTTTTGTAACATGTCAATATTATTTTGTGTAGAACTCTGAATTACTTAATATTTTCTTTTAACGTGAATGTTTTTATGTTCTATTTTCCCGTAACGATCTAATTTAACACCGTGTTTATTCGCATGTTTGAAAATTGCATCCGCTTAAATGTGCAAGTAAAAATATAACATAGACATCAAAAAGCACATTGGAATACCGAGAGATCTTTTCCTGAAGAGAACTCAAATATTACTAAATGAGTAAATGATGTTAAAAACAAAGAATATATGATTAACCAAATCCAAGATTATAAGTACGAATTGAATGGAACCAAATCAAGCTAGTAAGAAAGATTTAATTATATTTAAAGCGTTTTAACGATGACAGAAAGTGTTACTAACCCGAAGGTGCCTTGCAATAATGGAAATATTTCCTTCTAACATTAAACAAATATTAAGAATTTAAAACATTTAGAAACAATTAAAAACATGAAATTTAGCCAAAAAATATCCGAAACTGCGAGCTACTCTGAAGGTAGTAATATTCAAGTAAAGAAATTTAGCTATATGGTCACTGTGACAAAATGACTGAAAAAAATCGAAGGCGTATCCAATTTTTTAATCGTTTCACCCCAAGCAAGCGGGAATACAACTAGTAAACAGGGAGTTACAGCGGGTGGAAGAGAAAGAGAAAAATGAGACTAGAGACGATTGAGGAAATAATAAAAGATGAACGGGAAGGAAAAACCAAGTAAACGGAAGAGAGAGTTCTACAATATTTTGTGGAAATGTGAAAGAGTAACTGTTAGAGTAAAAGTAATGGCTGCATCTATCTATTCCAACAGTAAAAAATTAGGATCCCATAGCAGGCTTAATTCTATATAATCGGAATACCAGAAGAAAGCTCGTCATATAAGATTTGTAAAAAAGACAGCATAAAGCGACCTCACGTCAGTTAAAGAATAACAGATGCTCGGTCAAGATATTTTTACATTACAAATCTTTCTTTGGATATTGTCAAGAATCTCTACTTGTACAGTAAGAATACCAAACCAGATATGAAAACAGTATTCAATGTGCGGATGAATGCTACATTTATAAATGTGCAAGATGGATTCTGACAAAAAAGTTTCTGGCACGACACAGTGACCCATCTTTCCTTGCAGTAGCTGCAGCTATTGATTCGATGTAGTCGGTTCAGTTCAAGCCAGTTGAAATCGCGAAAACAAGAACGCGTAATAGAGTTTAGCGTCTTTTATACTGATGACAGACAGAAAAAGGTTTTCTGTGGTGGTTAACAAAATGTCTTGTTTGCATTCGTTAAAATTTACCATTTCTTGCCCCAGTTAACCAGTCATTAGATGTTCTTTTCTAGAGTAGCTGCTAAGTTAATTCATGAGATCTGATGCATTTGCTATTTAAACAAGAATAACTGGTAATTACATCTTCATAAATTCCTAGATGGGAACTGATGAGATCAGAGACGTCATCGAAAAAGATCATACTCATCGTAGTACTCAGGATGACACTTTGGATATGAATTTTGTTCCTGTGAAATGATCTGTGAAGAAGTGAAGAAGGAAAGACCAAGTAAGCTCCTAAAAGAATTTCTTTCAATTTATCCTAGAACAGGGATTGGGAGAGATCGTAAGAAAACAAATATTGCTTAGAGATACACAGATTTGTATGTTTAGAAAAAAAAACCATGAATACCTACATCATGAAGGGGCACTGTACGTAGACTTATATAGCAGATATATTTTAGACTTTAACGTTAACGTCTAGAATTGTGTTGCAGTTAAACGTTTTGTGAACTAAATTTATCGTAACTATTGACGACATTTTTGTCAGCAAATCTTACGAGAATAGCATCATTGTGATATTTCTGTTTGCGGATTATTGATTCCTAATCCATATCCTTGTCTAAGATAGAGATTAAGGCTGACAAATCGATTTACACATGTTTACAAACCTCGTTTTTAATAATATCCTTTTGAAAGCTTTGTACCAGATTGAATCTGATTTGTCTAGATCTGAGCCACATTTATTACGAAAGGTCTTATGTAGGAAACGATCGAGGAATTTTATGTAATTTTAATGTTTCTTTAATAGTTAAAAAGCTACCAGAGAGTGGTAGCTGTCGAAATAAACTATACAATTATTTGAAGATATTAACATTAATAGCAATCTAAATTGGAAGCAAATGTTCAGTTGTGTTAAGGTGCATCTTTCAATATAGAATAGTAATACACATAGATTAACACTTGTAGGCTGGCATATTATTTTCATTAATTGGATGTCAATCGTATGATCAGACAAAATTTAACCAACAAAACGTATAAGGAAAATTCTTCAAATGTTTTCAATATTCAATTCGACTTCCAGGTAACTAGATTTGTTTATACACGAAAAAAAAATTTGATAAATCGATCAATCAATTCCGTATATGGCTGGATCCCATAGAGCAGTTCTTTCGAAACTTTTCTTTCTTTGGGCCGCATTTTCGGAATGTAAATTTCCTCAGACATCATTAAATTTTATGCGATTTAAAAGTACATAAGAATAGAGAAATGTTTAAAAGAAGAAAATCGCAGATTCGAAGCTAGAACATTATCATTGATTACTCTCTCCTCCAAATTATGCACCCTAGTAAATATCTTAATATTTGATATAATGTAAAAATATCACAATGATAAAATCAGTCTATAATTACATAAAACTATTTCTACAGGGACTCAAGCATGCAATTACAAATAATCCATAATATTTAAAATTTTACAATTATACTTATTTTTGGTACATGAATTATTATTTAATTCTTCTAAGCCTTTGGTGTTTTTTAATCATTCTTACTCACCTGCTATCCTCCTCCTACGTTTGGAACCACTGCCTAAGTGAATACAATAAATATTGCTTCCATGAACAAACAATTACAGGATATATATTGTAAACAAACAATGATGAACACTCAATTCCGATAATATACAAATAAACAATCTAATGAATCTGCAGGGGAACGTGACAGTCAACATATTATCTTTTTCGGAATGGATTTTTGGTAAATAAAAATTTTGACTGTTCCCGTCACTATTTTAACCCTCCAGGGCCATTCGTATCATATTTGATACAGTATGAAAACAGGCCTTGAAAGAAATATTTTCCTGAAAAATTTTTTAAGAGAAATATTTTATAAATTTCAAATGAAAGCAGTACTGACTGCTCAGTCAATGAATACCAACTCTTTCCTTATAGGGAAATACCAAATGTTTCCTTATAGAGAAATACTGTATCAAATATGATACGAATGGCCCTAGAGGGTTAAATTATAAATTTCATATTTTAATTCTAAAAGGCAAATATTTTCAGGATATAAATAAATCTATTTCATTACATATACATTTACTCTAAAAATAACAAATCAGCTAGTTCCAAAATAACAACATAAATAACTGTTAAACCGTTAATCATACATTAAATAAAATTCCAACTAAAATAAACCACAATAGCCCCGGGAAGAACATACTACACAATGCGGGTAGAAATTTCTAACTTTTATAACGAAAGAAACAATCAAAAAAGTCAAATAATGTTTAGCAATGGTGTGTAATCGAATACTAACATTTAGGCATCTAATTGAATGAAATTATATATACGTGTAAACGAATACGATCATTAACACACAAATACTATTAATTAGGTTGGCAATCAAATACCGTCCTTTAGTCATATGATCAAATGCCTATCTTTCAGACTTGCAATAGAATACCATAATTTAGAAGTATATTAAATACCTTGATTTAGAACTGTGAATTAATGTCATTATATAGAAAAAATAATTAAATATCTTGATTTAAAATTGTAAACAAATATAAAAATGTCATGAAATACCTTCATTTTGAATTGTGATAGAATCCCATCACACAGGAATATAATTAAATACCTTGATTTAGAATTGCAATAAAACGTAAGCATATAGAAATATAATTAAATGACTTGATTTATAACTGTGATAGCATGATATCATATAAAAATATAGTTTAATGATCTGATTATAATTGCGATAGAATGCCATAATATAGAAATATAAATAACTTCATACAGAATTACAATAGAATGCTGTCATATCAAAATATAATTAAATACCTTGATTTGGAATTGCAATCGAATGTCTTCAGATATATAATTAAATACAATGATATAGAATTGCGATCGGATGACATTATATCTAAATATATTTAAATATCTTGATTTAGAATTGCGATAAAATGCCATCACATAAAAAAACTTATTTGATCTGCGAGTGTATGTCATAATGTAAAATATAATTACATAACTATTTCTAGAATTGTGATCGAATACCATCACATAAAAATATAATTAAATACCTTGATTTACGATTGCCATACAATATCCTTATTTCGTGTTACAACCAAATAGCACAGTTTAAGCGTATAATTAAATACAATAAATTAGATTTGTATTTGAATACCATCATTTAGCTTTACAATCAGGTACGAACGTGTTCACTTGCAATCATATTCCATCATTTATATTTATCACTGTTGCGGCAACACCGATTGGTAGTCGAACTGAGAGCAAGGCCATTTATATAACAGTTAAAGATATTTTTAGTTTGATTAGATTTCGATCTCCGATAATTAGATTCTGTAAGCAAGACTCTACTGTTCATAATAATGGAAAAGAATTTGATTTCATATGAAGAATTTTATGAATTATTAGGAAATCACGTCTCGTATAGCAGCAATTGACAAAAAACAGGTTTTAAATAGTGTATTATAAATGGAAGATGACCTAACACAATGTTCAATTGCCAGCTTCAAATTTTATATTTCTCATTTCTTTTTTTGATATAGTAACACAATCAAAGCTAATCAGATCCTTGAGAGACAGGAAGATTTCATTGAAAAGAAAGAAAAATATACTAGACTGTTATGTGATATCTGTCCTATATGGCAGCGAATGTTTGACGATCTCTTCAAGGATGAAGGAGGGGCCCAAAGCAACAGAAATTATTTTCTACAGGAGGAAGCTGAGGATACTATAGACCGAGCACGTGAGGAACAACAAGATGTTGGAGAGGATACAAACGATAAGAAAACTTATATTTATCATCAGGAAGGGGAAGCTGAGGTTTCTGGGACACATAATAAAGAAGGAGGGTTTAGAGAATCTAATACTCACAGAAAGGATAGAGGAAATGAGAGACAGGGGAACGCAGCCGTGACATATTTGATGAGTTTGAGCAAATGAATGATAGAGCGGAGTTTGAGAGAGATACCAAAATGAAAAAAAGAAAGACCGATGAAGGACAGGGACAAGTGGAACTCCATGGTCGCCTACGTTCTGAAGGTAAACGGTGTATAAAAAAAGAACATTCAAATAGACACGGTTAGATAGATAGATAGATAGATAGATAGATAGATAGATAGATAGATAGATAGATAGAACAGTAAAATAGACGCTGTTTTTACCAAGGAATGGTTAGATCTGTACAAACCGTTCGTATTTTCGTTCTCGTCTTATTACCATCACTCTTGCTCGTCCCCTCCTTTTCGGTGAGAGTTCCGGCGGTCAGATATCGGTTTTGATCTTACTGACTGATGCCACCGACATGGTTGAAATCTGGGTGCAAGTGATGAACCTTTCGTTCTTTACGCTTATTTCATTACATATGCCCACAAAATGGGGGGGGGGGGCTCTGAAAAATTAAACTTTTTATTTAAATATGCGTTCGAGTTTATAGATAAATTCATTTAGTTTTGCTTTACTTATACTTTTACCAATTTTGCTATAAGTAATTGTAATAACGGTTGATCTTTCAGGAAAGATGAACTGTAGTAAGAACCTTAACCATGAAGTCATAAGGAGCGTTTGGTGTCCCATGAAAAAAAAAAATATATATATATATACGCAACAAGATTTCTAAAGAAAAAGCTGATTATAGTGTAAGTAACATAGTATAACCGGCTTTTTTGTTTTGAATGTCTTTAAAAAAAACTTCTTTCCTAATCAACTCAGCCCAAGGAATTCAGCACCGACACTAGTGCGTGGGATGTTACAATGAATGAAAACAAAGGTACAGATGTCGAATATAGAATAAGCGAGGAATGATAATCAAAGAGAAAGAAGATACCGATTGACGTTGCATTTAAACTTTTGGTGATTGTAGCAGGAGAACGAATGGAGTTCCACAGAGGGGAAATTCGCGAAAAAATGTTAAAATAGAAGAAGCGGTTACACTTAGCTATTTTGACGGTAAAATGATAAACTCTTGATGTTGATATTAATTTTGAAAATCGCCTATATTTGAAGTCACAACCTTTACATATATCTTCATTAATATTCACAAATAACACTGTACAATGCGACTTGAATTTTAAGTTCGCCTGTAAGGAATATGTTGGTCTTCCTACTTTAACTTTAATTTACATTGTCACATTCACTAAACCACCGTTCTGTACTTTATCCCAAAGCGAACTTCTAAGTAAATTTCGCATATTTATTAGTTGATGTCGTGTGGTGGAGCAAAAACTTTTTCCCTGCTTCTTAAAATATTCCCCAAAGTTTTTATGATGTAAAATACATTAGTATTAGTATGATTAAAAAAAATGTTTGTAATTTGTTTAATAAAGCTTATCATTGTAAGAATTATTTTTGTGATAATATTGTTTTGAAGGATACAAGTTTTAATAATTAACAAATAGCTGTGGCAGAAGTGGATTATGATATTTCCCAAAAATATTTGATTCTAAGTCAATATAAGGAACCCAACAGAAACTGGAAATCAACCCAGACGAACAATTCAGAGCCATTATTTATTATGGGAACCATATATCTAAGTTCAAAACAGCTGGTATTTCCAAACGATCATATATCTAGATTCTGACCAGGCTCAATTTTCGGTGATCATATGGAAACAGCTGTTATGTATCTGTAAGCCGGTTCCAAGTATGGCATCAATCTAACCTGATAGCAATCGAACGAAAATTACACGGAAAATTATATATGAAACTCTACAATAAGTAGTCAACAAGTTTTCAGGATATATATTAGTTCATTTTTAAAACATCTGAATCAGTCAAATAAATGATGCCAATTTCTGACACCAACATTTAAAAAATTATATTTTTTAATTGTAATTAAAAACAATCTTATTCAATTTCATATTTTTTTAAAGTTCGCATCGAGTCATACAAAAATCTAGCAGCAATGCATACAAAGAATTTGGCATGAAAGCATACAGAAATTAAGCATTAATGAATATATATATCTTTCATCAAGCAATACAGAAATTGTGCATCAGGGCCTACAGAAATTTTGTAAAATTTAAGTAGGCCTTGATGCAAAATTTATGCATACGTTGATGCAAAATGATTGTATAGAGAACATTTTAATTAAGGCATACAGAAAACTTGCATCAGCGAATACAGATATTTTGCATCATCGTATGCAGATAATTCAATGTCAAAGCATATAGAAATTTTTATATCAGCTCATGCAGTAATATGCGTAAACACAACGGATTGTCAGGAGAAAAAGTAAGCAAAATCTTCTTAATTGTGCCTATAAGAATTTGATTGAACGTATAAAGAAGGATGAAGACAATTTTCTGATCCAATTTCTATTGTATCTTACCGAAAAAATAATGTTTGCTTCAACATCTTGAGACAATTTCCCAATGCCCTGTGGCTGTAAAAATAAGTAATGGTTTCACTAAATATTAAGATAATATTTATATTTCCTTGCCTTCGGGACTTATGTTTAATGGCGTGGAAAACACAGGTTCTCGTTCAATCACAGAAGTTAATCACAGTCGTATCCGGTCAATAATTTGATGTGGGGTGGGAGGCGCTTGGAAACAACAGGTACTGTAAATGAGTTCCTACAATTCAAAATATTTTACGACTTTAAAGAACTTCAAAATTTGATGAAATTGAAAAAAAACAAATTGTTGGTGGTTTTTGCATTAAATTCTTGATTACAATGTCTGTAAATGTCTTGTTCTTAAGTTTTATGACAAATCCATACATGCAAAATATGTTTTTGTTCAAACACCTGTGATCAGTACGCTCTATAGTGTACGAACAAATATGTATTTCAGCAAAAACAAAATTTATTTTTATTGCCTGAGATTTTTTTTTACTTTCAAATGCAACCAAATAGATGCAACATTTTCTTTTTCTCAAATACTCATGCTCTTTTTTGTGAAATGTTTAATGCATTTTAAATAATGTAAAAATGTCACAGATACTTTCAATATCCAATTGATGGATTTATTAATTTTCAACAGTTTATCAGTCCTTTGCAGGTTATTTAAAGCCATAAAATATTTCTATATTGCAAAGTTATTCTGTGGGGGATAACAATGATTTAGTGATAAACCCCCTACTAATCAACACATAGCCAGGGAAGAAACGGTTGATTCATACCTTTTTTTCGCTTAAGCGAATAAAAGGGAGTTGGAACTTTTAACTTCAGCCTTCTCTCGTATTGATGATTTTTTATTATTTCGTCGATATCATTCTATAATTTATAATTGTTTAGCAAACTGTCGAATAAAGTTTCAGTAACATCATGCGCCATCAAAAAGCAGAACTTTTACTGAACTCAGAAGATCAGAGAGGGTGGGACTGCGCAAAATCTGAACTCTAAAGGTCTGACAGAGAGTGAGTGCTGGAACAGAAAGGAACGTTGATGATGCACGGGACTCAGTAAATCACTTCGACGATGAAGTCAACTGCTGCGAATCTTTCGAGAATTTTTTTGGCGTGTTCTTAAATCAGACAGTTATTTGTACCTTAAAACAAAAACTTACGGAAAACGGACATGAAAAAAAGCGTAACCATGTGTGAATGAATTTCTGACACAATCCAAGTCAATCTAGACTTTTTGGTTAATGATTCTCTGACAAAGCGCATTTTCTTCTTTCAAGACATGTAAACAGAAAAAAAATTATTTGGGCACATCCGCACCGGAGGAAGTGTTCGGAAGACCGGTTACATGCAACAAAGCGCACAGAATAGATTGCAATTTCTAAACCTGGCATTAATGTCCAATATTGTTTCGAAGACGAAAATGAGACGTCAAACACTAAATACGGAGCGCTATTTGGCAGCGCTGAAGAGAATTTGGGCATTACTGGGACAACTTAAACGTATAGATCCAGATAAACAGTAGTTTCAGCATAACAGGGCCACCCAAAACACATTAACTAACGCTCTATTCTGGATGAGAAAGTTATTTTAGGAGGGATTGATCAGCTGGGATTGAGACGTTGGGTTTGCATCACACTCACTGGACTTTGTGTGTGTATTTTAAAGGAGAACAGCGCTCAAACAATTTGTGAACTGAAAGCAGCAGTAAAGGCAAAGAGAAATGTGTCTAAGTAATTGACATATTTGTGCGACGTTTGCAAGTTAACCTCCAACGCCGCGGAGGCCATTTAGCGTATATTTAGGAAAGATTGTGACTTATATGCAAAGTGACCAATTGAATAAAAACATTGGTGGGGATAGATCGTATAGAAACTGAAGTGTAAATCTACCACGTTTCTTAAAATTAACTGTATCTTTGTAAGATCCTTTCTGTTTGTTTTTTTGCTTTTTTTTGTGGGCGTACCCTGTAAGTACCGTGTACAATTTTGATAATTCTGTTACACTGAAAATACTCTTTAAAATAGATGAGCAGTTTTTCAGTATATAATATTTTGTGCGTGTATGTCTGAAGTTCTCAAATAAGTTTAAATTCACTTTCTTCTATGAAAGCTGATATTCACACCGCTTTGCGATATGTCGTGCTTATTATTATTCTAAATTCTAGTTTACCTGACTTGTCGTTTAATGTAATCTCTTGGAAACCTAAAGTAAAAGAAAGTTTTTCTTATGTTATTTAACATTTAACAGTGAGACGTGTTATTTTTTCCTGATTATTGGATCAATGCAGACTGTGATATGCTTCCTGCGGTTTTCTAAATGTACACAATACTATAATTTGTATTTATTCTTCTTGTTCCTATGATAATAGTGGTTGAGTTTGAAAGGCATACGCTTGGAATTTCTAATTCCAAGTTCTTATATTCGGGGAGTTTGTAAAATTCTATTGATGAAGTTATTTTTATAAAATAGAAAACCACATTATAATGTCTTTTTTCAAGTTTGTTCTAATATCTGATCTACTTTATTGCATGTTACGGTTGTTGTCTAAGTCAAAGTCTCAGATCAATGTAAGCTGTAGCCTTTTCTATTCCTAGCAGTGGTCATTTGTGTTCATACCATTTTTTGCATGGGGAAACAAAAATATACAGAAACATTTTCCAATGTAGTTCCATTGCATATCATTTTATACTTGTACATAAATGCTTTTGTGGCTAGTGTGTGTTTGCAAAAGCGATATTTTCGAATTGCACGATTTAATTAAAATGTGTAACTATTATTATTATGTCATTTTTCATCATATTTAGATTTCTGCATTGGTCTCACTACCAACCAAGTCTGCGGGGAGACCTAAGGCAGGTAGTGGCGTGTTGTTATGACTCCATTTCATGTTTTTCTATCCTCCCTATCATCCCCAGCATTTACATAGATAACGTTTTCCTTAGTGTGTGGGCTGTACTTAATAATACAATTTTTTGTATATCTCTTAAGCTGGGGTTTCCAGGGATTCTTTCAATGTGTTGTTTTGTTCCATTTTTTATCATTCCAAGTGCACCTACTATCACTGGCACAACTCTTGTTTTCAATTTCCACATTTTTTCTATTTCAATTTCCAGGTCTTTATATTTTGACAGTTTTTCAAATTCCTTGATTGCTATGTTACAATCCGCTGGACAAGCCATATCAATTAATAGACAAGTTTTCTCCTTCTGGTTTTTAACAATAATGTCTGGCCTGTTTGCTTCAATTTTTCTGTCTGTGTAGATGGTGTAATCCCATAGAATGGTTACATCTTCTATTTCTGTAACCGGTGCTGGATGATGTTCATACCAGTGTTTGTTTACAGCTTTTCCATAATGTTTGCACATTGCCCAATGTAAATATTGCCCAACTCTATCGTGGCGATTTTTATATTCGTTTGGGGCAAGCACAGAACAGCCTGAGATTAGGTGGTCTATTGTTTCTTGGTGTTTATCACAAAACCTGCATTTTGGATCCATATTATTATGCATAATATTTGCCTGAAAGTTTCTCGTGAAAAGACTTTGGTCTTGTGCTGCAAGTATAAATCCTTCAGTTTCAGACTTTAATCCAGATGCACGTAACCATCGATGAGTATTAACTTTGTCAACATTGGATTTATTGGCACGTACTGGATATTGGCCATGCAGAGGTTTGTCTTGCCAGCGCTGTTTCATCTTTTCAAGAGCTTTATCTTTGGCTTTCATTTTCATATTTTTTGCCGCAATAGTTGGTTCTTGGCTACTGTTTTGCTTTTCTACAGAATCTACTAACTGTAATTCTTGTTTGTATTTACTGCCTTCTTTTATTATTGAATATTTTTTCTTTCTTTCTTCATGTTGCCTTACTAATTGTATCATCCAATCCTTTGTTGTTTCTATGTATGTTAGTAAGCCAATAGTTGTTGTCTTGTATGACAATTCCAGCTGAATAAGACCCCTTCCACCTTCTTTACGGGGTATGTATAGACGGTCTACATCAGCCTTTGGATGATGCATCCTATGCTTAGAAAGAAGCTTTCTTGTTTTAGCATCCATTCGCCTGATGTCGTTTAGAGTCCAGTTTAAGATGTTGAAGCTATATTGGACAACTGGGATTGCAAGGCTATTAATGGCCATAACTCTATTCTGTGAATTTAATTCAGTTTTTAATATCATTCGTAGCCTTCTATAGTACTCTTTACGCACTATTTCTTTCATTTTTTTATGGTGAATGTTTTCGCTCTCATTTACACCTAGGTATTTATAAGCTTCTTCTGGTTTCAATTCTTTTATTGTTACAGCAGGGTCTAGGCTAATTGAGGATGTTTCTTGTATTGATCCACGTAAAACTGTAGCTTTAGCACATTTATTCAAATTAAATTTCATTCCAATGTCTTCGCTGAAGCATTTTACAGTTTGCAGAAGACCTTCCAGCTCATTATCATTCTTAGCATATAACTTTAAGTCATCCATGTAAAATAGATGGCTTATTTTCTTTTGGCCTATTTTATAACCACATTCTGTCTTATTAAGTTGACTGGTTAGTGCTATTAATGATATGCAGAATAGTAAGGGAGATAAAGAATCACCTTGAAATATACCTCTTTTGATGTTTATTTCATCAGACTTATAGGTTCCATTTATATGATTGAGGTAAAGGGTTGTTTTCCATATAGACATGCACTGTTTGATGAAATTGATGATGACGGGCGATATCTTGTATATACTTAAAGTCTTTAAAATCCATTCATGTGGCACACTATCGAATGCCTTTCGGTAGTCTATCCAGGCAGTACTAAGATTTTTCTTTGTCTTGTAGCAGTTTTCCAGGATCATTTTGTTAATTAGCAATTGGTCTTTACAGCCATAACAGCCACGTTTGCACCCTTTTTGTTCAAGCGGTATCATGTCATTTCTTTCTAAGAATAAATATGTTTGTTTTGTTAAAATAGATGTTAGTAGTTTATATGTTGTCGGAAGACATGTAATTGGTCTGTAGTTTTTCGGGTTGTTTGTGTCACCATTCTTGGGTAGGAGAAATGTAATTCCTTTTGTCATCCATGCAGGAATTTTAGTGGGATCGTCAACCATTTCTTGGAGTTCTTTGGCTAATTTTTTATGTGCTGCATTTAAATAATATAGCCAAAAGTTAGGAATTTTATCTATACCTGGAGTTTTCCAATTGTGTGCTTTTTTTAGTGCAAATTTAATATCATCTTCTGTAATTCCAGACCATGTCTGTTCGGGTTTATTCTTCATTCGTTCTATCTCCTGCGTAATCCAATGTACTTCCTTGCTAGGTTCTTTAGGGCAAGCCCATATCTTTTCCCAGAACTGTGTGACTTCTTCCATTCTGGGGGGTACTGTCACTTCAATTCTTTTTTTACCTATTTCCCTGTAAAATCTCTTTGTATCAGTCTGAAAGATCTTGTTTTGTCTGTAAAATTTTGCTCTTTTTTCATAGCGTCTTATTCTTTGAGCCTTCAGTTGGATTTTTTGCTTTATTTTTTCTTTATTTGATAAGACGTCATTTTCATTCCTGATGTTATATTTTTTTTCGGCTCTTCTTCTTTTCCTAGTTCTTACATTTATTCCTCTACTCAGTTCATCCAGTACTGACAGTTCACTTCTTAGTTGTTCGATTTCTTTTTCGATTTTTCTTTTCCAAGGTGGATCTTCACGTCTGCGTGACTGCCATGTTTTTATTTTGATGTTTAATTTTTTTGTTGCTGCTGTTGCTGATGCATATATTACTTCGTTAAGATTTGTATTCGGGTCTTCATCCAGTATTGATTTCAGTGCTGCATTGTACAATTTAATAGTTCGGAGGTTTTGTTTTGTTGGTTGGAATTTTGGGAGCTGTTCACGTTCCTCCATTGTAATACTTTGTATTTGACTTAGCTGGTTTTTTATTTCTATCTTGGCTTCCTGTATATTGTTATTTTCCGTCAAATAATTATCTTCGATGTGTTCTGAACTAATTTTATTTTTGTCTTTTAACTGACTCAGACTCAGATCGCACCTTTCCAGCACTTTTAGACTTACATCATTATCTTCGCAGTGATTTGCGTGTTTCACGGTTTCTACATTATGACCTGTGATTTGTTTGATGTTATTAGTTTTTATTTCTGGTTCCGGTTCCTTTTCATATTTTGTTGATTCGACTCTTCTTGTTACAATTCTTTTAATTTCGTGAATCTCAGCCTCTGACAGTCGGTTATTACGAATAATGTACCTACGTACATTGGCCAATTTATTTTCGTCAATATACTTTCTATTTGTTTGACCAACTTTTTCACGCCAAATGTCATATGTTTGGCGAGTCATGTTTTTTTGAGGTTTGAGTAACGCTTCATGAAATGCAGTCATAACGACTTTGTACTCCTCACGAGACCATTTTATTTTTTCTTTCTTTAAATATACGGTTGTAGATCTAGCTGGTGAATTTTCAGGACCATCATTAGGATTATCCTGGTTGTGGGGACCTGAAGATACATTCTTTGTGTAGGAGTTTGTTCCTATATTATTATTATTATTATTATTATTATTATTATTATTATTATTATTAATAGTATTATTATTGTTGCTAATAATAATAATAATAATAATAAAGAAAAATATAATCATTGGTTTAACAAATAAAAATCGATGAACCTCATTTACTGTTATTTATCATTTTTACTAGTTTCTTGTCAGGTCCGTTACATTGTGAAAAATGCATAAGTTCAACAGATAAAATTTAAATTCTACAATAATAACAGAATGCACTCGCGCATTTTATTAAAAATCACCATCATAACGGAATGTAGATTTTATGGCAGTTGAAATATATTTTATCACTGAAATTAAGCTTGAAAAGTATCGAAAGTACATGGGTTAAAAAAACCACGGTGCATTCCATGATTTCATCTTAACATCAAGAAAATGATTAAAGAAATGGAAAGACTAAGTAAAAATAAATAGACACAATATGCCTGTATATTTTAAGGAAACATGTTTGAATGCAGATATATATACACACACACACACACACACACACACACATATATATATATATATATATATATCAGGGACATATATATATATATATATATATATATATATATATGTCCCTGATATTGAGCACTTTAACCATAAAATATAACAGAATTATAACTATATGGTGACATTTTTATTATAAGTTTATAATGAAAACACAGTTTACTGCGACACAAGTGCTGCTGTGTTTCGCTACTATCTTATTAGCTCCTCGTCAGGTAGTGAAAACCTTTTGTTAGGAATTATTAGATATAAAAGTTTAAAAACAACGAATGTTTTTACGAAATCCAAACAATTAATGTGGGCGAATTTTCTGGGGGTTTGTTTTCAGTTAACCAACAGAAAATCAAGTCATGATGTAAAGGATTGTAAGAGTAAAGGGAAATAGAGATTTAAAAAGATTTAATATGTAGACATTTTCCATGCCAGTGATGAAATGGATTGAGATATACATATGTTGCAATTTACAAGTCTGAAAAATTATTGATTATTGCAGTAAATTATGTTTTGTTATAAATATTTAGTAAAAGTATTATCATATATAATGTTCAACTACGTATCGAACATTCTTAATAAAGTAAATCATTCCAAACAATGGACTACCAACCTATTAGTTTGTACTAATATATATATATATATATATATATATATATATATATATTCGCAGACAGATCTATAAATTTGGTAATTATTAATATTATTATAATAATGACATACTGCAACTTGATAGCTATAAAATGTCCGTGCTAAATCACCATGATCAGTAGTAAAATGTGATTAATATATTTTGTAATATTTAGATAAAGAGATTTAAAAAAGAAATATAAATGAAAAGATAAGACCAGCCAATGAGATGAATTAAGTGGTGTGAGGTGAATTAAAACCTCAAAGAACTGCGTGTGTAAAATTCACTAGTAGGTAATGTAGAGAAAGCTTCGTCACATGAACCCAGACATGTCAAATTTCAAACCGGAAGAAGAGAAAGATAAACCGTAAAAATAAATAAAAGGAAAAAAAATGAAAATAAAAAGGACAAAAAAGAGAAGAGTAAAGAAAATAATAATAATAAAACAACACCCAGTTCAATACGCTAATTTTTTAAAGTAATAAAATGAGTAAATAGCAAAAATATTGAAATAAATTAGAAATAATATCAGATATATTTAAGATTGCAGAAATTAGTTATTTCTTTACATTGGTTCGATAAGTCAGTTTTTGGGAATTTTATTATATGGATTTTTTCTTGTACGGAAAGGAAAATATTTCATGTAAAGATTAAATGTTCTAGCTGTAGTTAATATTTTTCATTTAATTGCAGTAGTTTTGCTTGTATCTTTCAAATGCCAGTAGTATTTCATAAGAAAAGCACAGTTAATATATACTTTATTATTAAGAGATAAATTATGCTGGTAAAATGGTGGTTTAATTTTTATCGTACATCCGATATAATGTTTGGTAATAGTAGGATTTTTATTGGTAGTGATAGTAGCTTGGTATACAATGGAATCTGTAAGGCATTTATTTTGCATAGGACAAATGTTAGGGTTATGACAGTTGCAGGTACTTGTGTTATTATCTTCATTTATGGTATTGTAAATATAATTAATATTATAATGTTGTTTTAGTATTTTATTATTGTGTTTTGTATTGTCATATCGAGATTATTGATACAGCTAAATTATAGTATATTTTTATTTAGAATTTTACTAAGTCGATTATTAGTTGGGAAGTTTATTTGAACTATATTAAGGAATTTATTGCCTAACTTGGTACTAATCAATTGGTTGAATAATGATATGTACCAAATTATTTCCTACTTTGATTATGTTTGGTATTATTATTAATTTGTGTGTAATATTTAATATCCTTGCAATTATAGCCGTTGTTTTAAGGACTGTATTGTAGTAATGGCTATGCTAATTGAAAATGTCTTTAGTAGAGGCATTTGTTAATTCCGTGTTCATATTAAAGTGGTATATGTTTATATAATGGGTGGTGGGTGATTTAATTTAGGATATATATAGATATGATTAGCATTATGCTTTACATATGGTGAGTAAGTACTGTAAGTAAGTAATCAAGTGTAATATCTAAAATGTCATTTTTTACTATAAATTTAAAATCCAAGTTTTTTAAAATTATATGTGGGTATTTACGGATTCTTTCTACTTTTGCGTTTGTGGAATTATGAATAATCATGAGACCATCATCTTTGTACAATCTACTATCATTATTATCGACATGATAATAATGATAATAATGACGATGAGCTGTGAGAGTCTACAACATAAAAAGTCCCACAAGATCTTATGATTTTGCAGATTCCAGTTCTCCCATGTTAATATCATATGGGTCCTTGGAATCGATTTTATCAATTGTTCGTTATTATAGAGGAGGACTGATTGTTTTGAGTTTAAAACTATATTTTTTCTACACTAGTGACATTCAAAAATTCCGGAGAAATGTCCAGGTTAATTGTAATTTATTTGCTAATTCTACCAATTTCTGGTTTCGTATGGTTAATTATTCTATAAAAGTCAGGTTTGTGATCTTTGATAGTGACGTAAGAATCAATAGGCTTGAGTTTGATTACTTTGTCGATAATTGTTAATTTGTCAGTTATAATATTACTCGTAATATTATTGTTGTCAACTATCTCATAAGAGAAAATATTAATTGTTTTAAAATTCTTGATTTGATTTCTGTAAATAGAGAGTCGTAGTACTGTGGTGTAGTTCTATAGTAGTTATCTCTTTTATCTGAAAGTACAAAGATTTTATCAGAAGTATTACTATTCCTAACAAAAAACTTCAGTTTTTTCTAGGAATTGGATTTATGTTTGGGCAATATTATATTGTTATTAGTTTCAAACTAATCGTTTTCAAAATGTAATAACATATCATTGAGAGGAGCAGCTTTCAAGTTGTTAAATCCATAATAATTGGTCTATTCCGTCAAAAAACTATTTTTGTGAAGGAGGAAATAGACTTCCATCTCATCCTTCTAATTAAGTGCTTAGTTTTATGGAGTAATTTGACGAAATAATCCCGTTTGTGAGAGATTAGAATATTTTATATATATATGAATAATATAGACACGTGGTGTATATTTATTTTTATACTGATTCTATCCAGTTACCTATTACAAAACAAATAGTGAAACTGCGATAAAATTCCCGGCGTCCTATGTATTAAGGTCAACCAACCAACAATTCACAAGATTAGTTATAAGTGAAGCAGTATTGTATTGAAATGAATATAACAAACATTTCCTGCCACTTAACATTTTCACTACTTATTAGGTCCGTTATATTGCAAAAAATTGCATAAGTTCAACAGATAAAATTTAAATTCTAAAATAATAACAGAATGCACTAGCATATATTATTAAACATCAGCATCATAATGGAATGTATATTTCATGGCAGTTAAAATAAAGCTGGATAAGTATCGAAAGTACTTGGATTAAAAATACTATGGTGCATTCCATGATGACATTAAACTTAACATCAAGAAACTGATTAAAGAAATGGAAAGGGTAAGTAAGAATAAATCGACACAATATGCCTATTTTATTTCAGGAAACATTTTTGAATGCAGATATGTTGCATATATGTATATATATATATATATATATATATATATATATATATATATATGTGTGTGTGTGTGTGTGTGTGTGTGTGTGTGTGTGTGTGTATTTTATCATACATACATATATAGTCATCTGCAGACAGATCTGTTTCGCTGTATCACAGCTCATCAGTACAATTAGACCTTCGATTGCTTTTACCCAGATTTTTTTTTTTTTTTATAAGCGTTTCACCCCGAGCAAGGCATGTCACTGTCACTACTGTGCAGGGGGCTACGTAGAGTGGAGAAAGGCTGATTAAATATAGGAAATAACAGAGGGTGGGTGATAGGCGGGTGAGGATACCGAGAATGAGGGTTGGGTAGATGAGAGTGTTGTGGGAATAGTTGGGAGTTAGTGTGATAGGAGGTGTCTATTGACCCTACATTTAAACACCTGGAGATTGTAACTGTCGGGAAAGCAGACTTGTGGAAGGGAGTTCCACAGGAGGGAAGCGCGAGAAAAGAAGCTGTTGGAGTAGAATCCTGACCGAATTGGCGTCAGTCGGCGATCATGTCTTGGTGTTGTTCTTATCTTCTCGTCACATTCCTTTTTACATCTTTGAACTGATAGATCTAATTTGTTTCCTCGTCTTGATGACATGAGTGACAGTTGAAAGGCCAACACAAATAATATATGAGATCTCTTGATAAGACCTGCTAGTGTATTCGTGTAGCGTTATAATTTTTGCACGCTTTCTTGGTGTAACGTCCATCGCAGATAATGGCAGTAAGATAAGTAATCTAGTCGAGACAGTGTCTTGGCCTGATAAAAATATGATGCAATCACAAATGGCGCAATACTTTTTATATATTTAAACATACCTTGCCTTGACGTTTCCGAAAATTCAACCATATGTTTTTACTTTATTTTGAAGGAAAATACCTTTTTAATTAGCTGATCATTTTTTTCAGTACAAATGTTTTTGTTTTGTATTCTAATATCCAATATAATAAGTATTCATGACGTACAACTATCCTTAAAATGTGAATGCAGTCACTAGTGCATGTTACTTTCCTCGTCAACCCACAAATTCACCCCAAGTGAGTGTCATGCTCACATAAGTTTACATATGAACCATGTAAACTTAAACACACATACAAGTACAGTCATATAGAACAAGAGATAGATAATCTTACATATACATATGGTGGAACACATTCTCTTTTCAAAGTCAGGGGACGTCTTCTTTTGATATTTTTTCCAGTCAAGAGATTCACTTGTCAAAACATTTTTTCGAGAGACTTTAACGAAATAAATAGAATCAGAGTCCCCGGGGAAAATCTTTAGACATTTCTCGCTAAGTGATACTCTGATCGATTCAAAACCAATCGGTGAGTCTAATAATGGGGTGTGAAGAAAATCGAACGAATGAAGAAAACTTCCCCTGAGACAACAGAATGGACAGCCATGATACTACATTTATTTTTGCCTTTTCCTTTGTTACATTTCTTTATTTTTTTTCAATGTTTCTTTCGCTTCTTATGTGCTTTAATTTCTTTATTCATTCTTTCGTCTTCCATTTTGCTGTATTTGTGTAACCATGATTCGTCTAATAGTTGTATATACTTGTCGGTCAGACAGGTTGTGGGAGGCAAATGTTTTGCTGTCTGATGCTGTCCAGTTTTCTCCAGGCTTTTTCTTTCGGATAGTATCATGATAAAACACTTCATCATCGATGAAACTTTACATTTCTATCCTTTAAGTCTGGACACCTGGAGACGTTTCACCTCGCAACTTTGCAATTTCACAAGAGAACTGAATAAATCAGATATTTTAATCATGAAAGAAAACATCAATTCTTTTAAAATAACAGCCACTTTGACATTTATTATAATATATGCTTCAGGAAATATATCATGACCTAATTTTCAAGAAATGCCTGGAAAGTTATTTCTTTTGACTTTTCTGAGTTGTAGTTAATCTATGCATGAGTTAACTATTTCAACACCAGTTGAGAATGATTTTAGTGGCTAAGTGCTGGTGGCGGTATTTATATTCGTATCGACTTCGAAGTTTCGTGAGGGCATTATTGTAATGTCTTCACTTTTCAGGGCCTTTTTTTATTGATACTATTCCCAATATTGTTATATACGAAATTTAATATCATTTGATATCGTTGTGTGTACGTGAGGTTTTTGGCTTGGTGAATGCTATACGTTTAACCTTGCTTTTTACTGTTTTTTAATTGTTGTAGAATTTGTTGTTGTTTAATTGATTTATATTAATTGGAAACTTTTAAAGTGTGCTTATATACATGCGATTAATTGATTTATTTTCAACTGATAACTTTTTATCATGTTGACTTCACCTCTTTTTATTGTGTTGAGCTGACATCAGTTTATATAAGAAACAAAATGAAGATAATTTTAAAAATTTTCTTAACTTTTTTCTGACAGCCAGCCTGCAACTTGGTAAGTTTAGCCAGTGTGATCTTATTTTTTGAATAATTTATTTATTTATTTATTTATTTATTTTTATTTGTATTTTTTATTTTATTTTTTTTTATTTTTGTTTCCGGTTCTTATCTTTTCTGCCTAATTTTTGTGTAAATTGTTCTTAATTATCAAATTTAGGTTTGGTATATTAGGGTTTTGGTTATATGTAGGAATTCTAAGACCGGCCATGTTTGTTTTTTTTATTTTATTGTTCTCTCTCTCTCCGTTGCTAACTGGACACATGGCTTTGAGGTGATCCCCCCCATCACACTACTGTCTGTTACTGCTTACTTAAGGTAACTTAAACTTTCCAGAACTGAATAGAAGAAACAAAATGAAGATAATTTTTTAAATTTTCTTAACTTTTTTCTGTCAGCCAGCCTGCAACTTGGTAAGTTTAGCCAGTGTGATCTTATTTTTTGAATTATTTATTTATTTATTTATTTTTATTTGTGTTTTTTATTTTATTTTATTTTATTTTTGTTTTCGGTTCTTATCTTTTCTGCCTAATTTTTGTGTAAATTGTTCTTAATTATCAAATTTAGGTTTGACTTATACTAAGTTAAAACTTAGTTAACTTCAGTCACACATTTATTCTTTTTTTTAATTGGAGTAGATAGTACCTTTTATCGCCCGGTCTCACACTCCACCCCCTTCTTTTGGACAGGAGTAGAGGTGATCGCCTTGTTTCTTGTTTAGGAAGGGGTTCCCGGTTCATCTCTCTCTTTCTCGGTCTTTATGTCGGTTCGGCTTGAAGCTTTTTGCAGTTGGTGAGTATGGTGGCAATGTCTCTTCATTCTGAGGGTACCGGGTTGGCAGTTTCCTGGTTGCTGCTTCCGACTGGTAGTTAGGAGCCCGAACTCTTGCGTAGCGTCTCGAGAGGCTGCTCTGATCAACAGTTGAATAATATCGGGGTTCCTGTAGTGCCATTTCGTGCATGGACGGGCGTCCATGCATGAATTTCCGATGGGCAACCCCGAGGCCACATTATGCTGCAGGCGGCGCCATTCACCATCCTTCACCTGCTGCAATTAACGACCATCTGACCCTACTCTAGACCTCTCACTATCCACAACTATAACCAGCATGAAATTAAACAAACAAAATAGCAAGCCTAAACCAGCTAGTCGTAAATCGCCCAAACCTATCTGCGTTACCTTCACAAATATACGAGGTATTCGCAGTAACTTTAATAGTGTAGAGTCTTTCTTTCTAACTAACTCACCCGATATCTTAGCTATATGTGAGACTAACCTTGACCCTTCTATCCCCTCTTCAGAGCTGTTCGTTCCTGGTTACCTTCCTCTCTTCAGGAAGGACTCCAATGTCATTATGCATGGGCTTGGTGTATATGTCAGCGCACAACTCCCCCTAGCCAGGGTCACATCTCTTGAATCCCTTGATCGTTCCTTCATGTGCTTCCGTCTCTCACTTCTAAGCTCGGTTAGCTATCTCTTCTTTCTCTACCGCTCTCCCTCCTCCTCTGACTGTACGGTACTTGATTGCATCTCTACTAACATCGACAGGACAATTTCTTCTCACCCATCTGCCCATATATTTGTGTTTGGCGATTTTAACGCCCACCACACCAAGTGGCTTGAAAACTCAGCCACCGACCTTGCTGGGATCCGCACCATGCACTTTTCTATAGCCCAAGCTCTAACGCAAGTGGTAGACTTCCCCGCGCGTTTCTCTAAAAACCCTAACGGAAGGGACTCTTTACTCGACCTTTGTTTTACCTCCATCCCAGACTCCTGCATTACCAGGCAACTCTGCCCCCTCGGAAACTCTGACCACGCCGTAGTCTCCGTAAACATATCAATCCGCACTAACTCTACCCAAGAAAACCAGACCAGCAGAATATCATACTGCTACCAAAGAGCCGACTGGGACTCGTTCAGGGACTTCCTCTGCGACGTCCCCTGGAACAACGTCTTTGATCTTCCTGTCGAAGACTGTGCCTCCGAAGCCTTCTCTTGGGTTAAGGCTGGCATCCATGCTTTTATCCCTGCCAGAAAATTCCAACTAAAACCAAATTCGTCCCCCTGGTTCTCACCCGCTTGCTCGGCCGCTATTGCCCACCGGAACCATTTCTTCCGGCTCTATCGAAGCTGCTCGTCGAACCAAAACAGGCGCCTAAAAAAGTACTAAAAAAGTGTAAAAAAGTACTGAACGAAGCCAAGAGGGCGTTTGCTACCAGAATTAGGCAATGCATAGCATCCTCTAAGTTTGGCTCCAAAGATTACTGGCGTCTCTGCAAAAGCGTGCTCAGCAGGAACAAGACTTCAATACCCCCACTAATCAATGAATTTGAAGTTCTCACCTCCCCAGCCGACAAGGCTGAATGCTTTTCCCGTAGATTCTCAACCAATTCGACACTGGACTCGTTAGACTTCCCACCCAGAACTAAGGCTCAACTAAATAACGTCCACATGACACCCTCGCTGGTCGCCAAGATAATTGCGCAACTTGACCCACACAAAGCGAGCGGCAGTGACGGAATCCCAGTCTTAGTACTGAAGAAATGTGCCCCAGAACTCTCCTCTGTCATCTCTAAACTCTATAACCTCTGCCTATCTGCTTCCTGCTTTCCTGCCTGTTGGAAGTCCTCCTGCGTTGTACCTATATTTCAGAATTCTGGCGAACCCTCAGACCCCGCCAATTACCGTCCTATTAGTCTCCTTCCAATCTTTGGCAAAGTTTTCGAAGCCATTATCAACGCCGAGGTGATTCAGCATTTTATGACCAACGGGCTTCTCTCTGACAAACAGTATGGGTTTCGCTTCACCAGGTCTACTGCTGATATGCTAACGACCATTACCGAGTAAATATACCAGGCACTTGACAAGAATGGTGAAGCCCGAACCGTTGCCTTGAATATCTCCAAAGCATTCGACAGGGTCTGGCATGCTGGCCTCTTGTGCAAACTGCGGAGCTATGGGATAACTGGACATCTGTTTGACCTCATCGAGTCTTTCCTCTCTCACCGCACATTGAAGGTGGTATTAAATGGGCATGCCTCCCAAAACTACCAGACGAACGCGGGCGTCCCTCAAGGTTCTATCCTAGGTCCCACGCTCTTTCTGATCTACATTAATGATCTCCCCGACACCATTAGATCCCAAGTTGGCATGTATGCCGACGACACAACAATCTACTCCCGCATCGATCAGAAACCAGGTCTGGACGACAAAGTGAACCTCGCTGCCGTACTTGAAAGGGACCTCCAATCCGTAGTGACCTGGGGTAGGGAATCGTTGGTAAATTTCAATGCCTCCAAAACAAAGCTGTTATCAACTAATCACCATAGACAATCGCATCTACCTCCCATTAGCATGGGACAGGCTAGCTTCCCAGAGAGTAAAATACTACGCCTCCTTGGCCTTACACTCTCGGCGGACCTCAAATGGAATGACTATATTGAATCCATTGCCAAATCTGCTGCTATGAAAGTCGGCTCCCTGTGCAGGGCCCGGAAATTTTTCCCACCTGAATCTATTCTGCACATATACAAATCTACCATCCGCCCGTGTATTGAATATTGCTGCCATATCTGGTCGGGTGCCCCTGCTGCTCTCCTTGGGCTTCTTGACAAAATACAAAGGAGGATCTGTAACGTGGTTGATACTGACTTGGCAGACCGGCTGCAGCCGCTCTCACACCGGCGTGATGTGGCTTCCCTGTGCCTCTTCTACAAGTACTTTCATGGCTTCTGCTCCGATGGGCTTAGATCACTGGTGCCGCCTAAGCACGAATTTACACGAGATACTAGATTAGCAACTAGGTCCCACCCTTTTACAGTTAAACAAATAAGATGTAACCGCAAATTCTACTCCAACAACTTCTTTTCTCGCGCTTCCCGCCTGTGGAACTCCCTTCCACAACTCTGCTTTCCCGACAGTTACAATCTACAGGTGTTTAAATGTAGGGTCAATAGACACCTCCTATCACACTAACTCCCAACTATTCTCACAACACTCTCATCTACCCAACCCTCATTCTCGGTATCCTTACCCGCCTATCACCCACCCTCTGTCATTTCCTATATTTAATCAGCCTTTCTCCACTCTACGTAGCCCCCTGCACAGTAGTGGCAGTGACATGCCTTGCTCGGGGTGAAACGCTTATAAAAAAAAAAATTTAGCTTATGATTAAGTGCTTGTGACCGTTTGTTTATGCAAGCTGTTTTGTTTCTTTCTTTTTCTTTTTTCCTTTGTCATCTGTTTTTCTTGGTTGTGATTAAATTTTTATACGCGTGTATTTGTTCGTGTATGTGATAATTTTCGAGTTACGTTTTGTTCTGTACTCATTTGTTTTTGTTTATATTGTTATTTAAGAAGTAATTATTTAAATGTCTACATCTGTTAAACAAAAAAAAACCCGAAATAATGGTGAAATGCTGATATTCTAATATATATATATATATATATATATATATATATATATATATATATATATATTACTCTTTAACATTTAATTGAGTTCTTTCAGTGACTGGCGTGTGTATACACCGCTTATATATAACACGCTTATATATATATATATATATATATATATATATATATATATTACTCTTTAACATTTAATTGAGTTCTTTCAGTGACTGGCGTGTGTATACACCGCTTATATATAACACCATAAAATTTCCCCTCTCCGAATCCATGAGCTATGGCTTAGGAGTTAGCGACTCCGACTGACACTAAATCGGTCGAGTTTTGATCCCAGCTAGAAGTAAGTAGATATCTAGCCAAACTGATGAGCTGTGATACAGAAAGACAAGCTTGTCTAAGGATGACAAATATATATATATATAAACACACACACACACACATATATATATATATACATTGATGCATGCTTCATTAAATAATATAAACAATTTTTCTCTATTTATTTCATGTATATTCTTTTCATATCGTCTGATAAGCTTGATAACATTATCATTGAAAGAAGAAAGAAAATTTCGATATTGATACATACTTTTAATGCTATCTGAACTTAATGCTTACATACGCCATAATCAATGATGACAATTATATTAAGTATATTAATCAGTTCACGGACGAACAATAATAATAATATGTTTTTGTTTACAAGGAAGATTTTTAAAAAGAAGTTGAGCACGTTCGTACGGGACGTTGGAAGCAAAAATTTCACCACCGTTCATGACGTCGCATATGACCACGCGAAAGTGAAAACGAAACGTATTAAGTATGGAAGCCAGAGAGATAACCAATGGTTTCTGTTATAAATTATAGGCATTTAAGAGTGTTTGTAGAAATTTAGTAGTTTTCTTTATTTAGGTTAGGTTTCAACGATTTTATGTATATAGCTTCGAGAATTTTTAGTTGTTGTTTACTGTTTCATGTTTACGAATATTTGTGCTTTCGACGAAGATTTTCCAGAATTGAATATGGGGCCAGGCATATTGCTTTAAATGACAATAAATGTTAGAATTATTATTCAAATATAGTGTCAAGCATTGTGAGAGCGAGTCTGTGGTGTGACCAACATAAATATCATTCAGTCTGTTGGAGATACAGTCTCCCAAAAGATACTTGAATTTGTAAACTATATTGTTTTTTTTTGCAAATCGCTAAACGGGGTAGAAGAATCATTGTGAATAATTGAGTTAGATATATTAGATTTAGTGAAGTATATGGTTAACTTAACTTAAATTTTTGCTAGGATTTGTTGTAGATATATTAGTATTTACTAAATTTTAGTATATTTTCATCTTGTTTATAATTTGTATGCATTTGATTACGATACAATATGCTTGAGGTTAGTTACATACACAGTTCCGGAAAATCCTCGTTAAAAGCACAATTATACTTAAACATGAAAACAATAAACAAAAACGAAACATTCTCGAAACTATATACATAAAACCGTTGAAACCTAACCTAAATAAAATAAACTACGAAATCTCCAGAAATATTCATAAATGCCTATAATTGAAAACAGAAGCCATTGGTTATGCCAGTGGCTTCTCATGCTTAATACTTCCCGGTTTCACTCTCGCGTAATCATGTGTAACGTCATGAAATGTGGCCCGATTTTTTGCTTCCAAAGTTTTGTATGCACAAGTTTGTCGTTGCTTGGAAAGCTTCCATGTAAACAACACAGACTATCATTATTGTTTGTTCGTGAACTGTTTAACATATTGTAATATAATTGCCATCTTTGATAATGGCGTATGTAAAGCGAAAGCTCAGATAGGATTAAACATATGTATCAATATTGTATTTTCTTTCGTCTTTCATTGATAATGTTATCAAGGTTATCAGACGATATGAAAAGATTTTACGTGAAATAAATAAAAAAAATATTGTCTATATAATTTAATGAAACATGCATCAATGAAAAACTGTTGCCTAAATACACACAATCTAGACATATATATGTATGTCGTGTATGTGTGTGTGTGTGTGTGCGTCAATGAATAATATCGTTATATCTATTTTTATAACAATCTTTTCCAGTTCCCTAATCAGTCCGTAGTGTTTTCCTGCTCAAGTACTTTCGATATCCTCCAAGATTATTCTCGGATGTGAATTACAGAGACAAACTCATTGCAACTGTAGTAAAATCTGCACTTCTTATATTATATATATATATATATATATATATATATATATATATATATATATGTGTGTGTGTGTGTGTGTGTGTGTGTGTGTGTATCTATGTACGTGCGTGTGTATGTGTGCGTGATTAAGTGAAGATTACCTTTTGACGACAGCGCCTGTCTCTATAGTTTGAATGAAATGTATGCATTGATTAGCTAAGAATTTTGTTGTTGTTAGTATTTGGATGATGAGAAAAGCACAAAAGACTTTGCATGAAGAAGTTAAATAATAAATGCTTTGTCGGTTATTTTTTTCGTTTTTGGTAAACCGATTCACATACAATTTGAATCATAATCAAATTAGAAAATATTCACATGAAAAAAAATCTGGCAATAATAACAAGGCAGAACAAAACTGATGCATATTCAGTCCACGCCTTTTACTTTTGCGCTAAACATTAACTTCCAAGTGATGTTTATAATAGTAAAAATAATTATAAAAATACACTATAAAATCAAATAAAAAATAATTATGACCAATGTTCATGTTGATATTTACGAAAATACTAATTAGAACAAGAAGGATAGTGGCAGGTTGTAATAAAATAAAAGCAACATTCATATTTACGCTTTTATTTTTATTATCCTTAGCATTATGAAAAACACCTAAAACAAAACAAAGTCATCGTTATGATAATGTTGAACCTCTCATTTATTATCAGTATTGCTGTTTTTGCAACATTCGCTGAAAATTCGTGACGTGCAATTTCCAGGCATGAAAACTCATATAATTCAATTGCAAAATCACTGTAGCCCAGCAAAGAAAGTAAAGAAAACTAATTGCTGATTATTGAACAAGAAAATTGTATGCAAATGGTGACCTTAAAAGATTCCATTCTTCCTTTCTCTCATTGGAAACTATAACTTTCAGAAAAAAGATACAAAATTATTCAAACACCTTTGAAACAACGTAACAAAAAGTCCTAAAACTAGCAATGATAAAACCAAAGCTGTCTTAAATGCATTCATTCATATAATCGGGTTTGTACAAGTTCAGCTTCTTTAAATGTTAAAAAAAAAAGAAATTGAAACACCTAGTTGAACGTCTAAAATTGTTGGAATATTCCACCCAAAATAAAATTGATGGTAATTTAAGCTACCTTGACATTTCCATCCAGATTTATTTGATATACAAGCACGCCACATCTTCGGATGGATATACCTACATGATCTTTCCATTGATAGGAATATTAAAAAGATGTGTAGATACAAAAGCACTTGGACTGGGCATTGCGTGTGTAGACTGTTTTTTTTAAACTGGCAACAGATGAATTAGAAAACTTTTAAATAAAATGATTAATCAAATCTTAAAATTGCTTGTTCTAAGACTTCTAATCAATATTGTCAATCCAAACCGAACTCTGAAGACTACTTGTGTTGCAATGGATGTTCGCTTTGGAATTAGAGATTGCAGAACCAAGACCGAATTCCAGTCGGCATCGATACATTTACTTAACGCTTAAATATCTTTGAGAAAAGTTTTAATCCATTTCCCCAGCCATGGGTTCAACATCAGGACTTCTATCTTGAATAATCGTTGTTATTTTCAAAAATTGGTAATCCAATACTGGTTTGCAAAATAATAATAACTGAGTTCAAGTGATTGCAATCACTTAAAATTACTTACGATCCGACGGAATGGAGAATGTTCATTGATTCCTTTAACACAAGTTCAAATATGTCCTTTTACACAATGGTAATGTTTTACCTTCAATCCCAGGTGATCATGGAGTCTACATGAAAGGATTTTATGACAATATAAAACATGTATTGAGGATATATCCTTATATATATTATATGATTAAAATAACTGGCAACTATTAAGTTTGTTGCTCTCTTGCGACGTCTGAAGGTGGTTATACTATGACAATTACGGGAACCTTAGAGGAAAATGTTCTGCATACACCATTAGATGAGTTAAAGAAAAAGCGCTTGAAACAATACAAAATTATGAGCAATTTTTATATTCTTTAAATCTTACAAAACAAAAATGTTAGGGCGATGGAATAACTTTCTTGAAGGCCGTATTTAATCTAAGATGTTTGAAAGAGCGGCTGCTGTCAGAAGATACATTAATAAAATTATGTTTTAAGATATTTTTTATATTTTGAATCATTTTTGTTTCCCGTCAAAATTCAAAGAAGCATATGCAATGTAACTGAGCCTGACTTGACATCTCCATTTTAGTCACGTGAAGAAGCTTCCCTCTGTCTTTTCTACAAATGTTTTCATGGCATCTGCTCTGACGAGCTTTTATCCCTGGTCACCTATCCACAGGTATTTAAACTTGCTACTAGATTCGCATCTAGGTTTCCCCTTTGTACCGTGGAAATGCTCAAATGTAACAACCCATTCTACTCTAAAAAATTTTCTCGCACCTCCCGCTTGTGGAACTCCTTTTCATTTACTTTCTTCCTTGCTAGCAACAATCTCCAAAAACTTAAATGCAACGTCAACTGCAATTCTTCGGTCTCCTTGAACCTCATCTATCGCTTATCCTTTCTTCGACACGCTCTATATTATGTCTCTTGTTTTCACGTCAGCCCACTGCACACAAGTGGCTATCGCGCCTTGCTTGGGGTGAAATTAAAAATATATTCTAATATCTGAGAACTTTTGGTTTTCAGCGTCCATTATTGAAAAGTATTGTTCTATTTTCTGCCAATTTAATAATTTCCAGATAAAACATATTTATTTAAAACATATTTATTTTAAAAGTTTGCGTAATATAGTATTTCTGTGTTACTGGTAGGTATATGTCAGATTTTTATGTTTTTGCTGTGTTGGATGTTAACGTACGATAACATATGAATTATGCAAAAGCTTAACTTATCTTTTTCATGAATGGAATTTCGTGGCGATTACATCCATTCGTCAGGAGATTTTTGTTTTTACAATGGATTCTCAGAGAACCATTACGAAAATAATGTTTTATGCAAAATATCAGCTACAAGGCAACTGGTAATTACATTCAGATATAGATAAAGAAGAAAGATAGTTTGAAGAATTTAACACGCCCAGGACATAGAGAAGACAAGCGAAGGAGTTTGAAAGAGTGAGTATTCCCTTTAACCTGTTTACGTAAATAAATGATAGAACCAAAGAAAGTATACATTAGAAGGGTCAAAAGTTAACTATAGTAACAGGTTATAGAGGGTTATCATTGCCTACATCTTGAAGTGACATATTATAGAAGAAGGATTACTTAGATTAGTATTTCTCTCTGTTCAATGCAAATTATGCATTGAACCGGAAATAGAATTTCTTTCAAAATCCTCGGTTGTTTTTCTGTCATTACTTAATTATTTTTGTTATGAGAGAGAGTTTCTTTTCAATGTCGTTAAAAGGGTATAATTTGTGTCTTATTAAGCATGAACATAATTTGCTTTTTATTGCGTTCTTGAAGAGAAAAACAGATAAAGTTGTAGCTACGATATTTGTGATGATTAGCCACTATATGTATTGCACTTTTTCTACAAAAAGCTATTCATTTGCTAATGGATTTTGGAACCAGCAATTACTAAACTATGTTTAAAGATTGTTCCTTTTGAAAAATGGATCTGAAATATAAAGGATAGATTCCTTTCAATATTAATTCTTATTCTGGGCGCATCCCTGCCATAAAAATGTTATTCGCGAATATACAAATGACTATTTCTAGATTATTTTTGCTCATCATAAATTAAGCCAACTATCTCCCAATAAAAATCTTAAATAAAGGCCGATCGGTTGTCCTAATAAAAATATCTCCTTTGATAAAATTGATGCTTTAATTTCTAACATTAAATATATTTTATCATTGTTTTCATTTGTTTCACAATAAATTATATTTTTGTTTTAATATTTTACGATTTTTACGACCCAGGTTCCTCCTATTTTGGTCTGTAGTATTCTTAATGACAAAACGCTATTGATATATTTCCAGTAATCCTAAAGTGGTTACGGGGCTCGTGGTCGTAATTGCTGCCTTTGACTCAAATAATTGTCTCAGCGTCATTTGGCATTGAATAGAACAAGGTCTTGATTTTCTCATTGGAGTTATTTCCTATTTTTCTTTGTGGTAATATAATCTTGGATCTTGGATATTGTGCAGATTTTAATGGAGTAATTCTTTCTTCAGTTGCCATCACAACTTTTTAATTATATTTTCGTTAAATTTTTGTGCGGGACAGACTTCCAAAATTTGTAATATTTTCATCGACATGAAATCTTTTTGTTGCTTCATGTTGAAAAATATCTCGATGTTCGGAGTCTAGCAAAAGATTAGACCTTAAGAGATTAACATGCTCATCACTGTTTCAATTTCTATCAACCTTTATCAATATTTTCATTTTTTTTCTCCTGATGGTCTTCTTACGTGTTATATTTTGCATTAGAATGCGACTGTATTTTGTATTCATCACAAAATTACTTTTCACCACTTTCCAAGATCACATTTGAGATATTTCTTTAATCATTTCGATTCCTTTTTTTTTTTTTTTTTTTGGTTAATGGTCATTTTTTAAGTTATATGCTCGTTCATGTTGTTTTTTGGCGGAGTGCGTGTGTATATCATACTCTGTATGTCACTGTTAAGAATGAATTCACTCTTCACTTGTCTGTCTGGATTGTCTATTACGACTCATCTATTTTCTCTAACAGTTTTGATCTTCCTGATTTATTTGCTCTTAAATCTCTTCAAGTAGTAGCAAATGCCTTTTAGATGATGTGATCGTTGTTTTTTAAAATTCCAAGTCGCCTGATAATCACTTGCTTAGTCAACCTTTCTCTTCAAAATCATATTTTTCATCTTCTTTTTAACAGAAATATTAGCCATATTAGTGCACAAAACATACAAAAGGTCAACTACATTGACTTGCCAAGTACGTATCAGCAAAGTGCCAAACGATTATACACGCTTGGGCGATCTCGAAAGAGACCTAACTTACTGGGCAGAAAATGTTCCCACAATATAGTGCAATCTTTTATACGATAGACTGGTTGCCAACCAAGCCTATAGAGCCTAATCTGTCCTGCTATTTAACCCATAGCTGAAGAGAGAATAGACTAATAAGAAATTAATACCTTTGCAAGGGGTATTTTTGCATAAATGAATGCAACGAATTAGACTGGATTTCAAGTCTGATTTCCAATTTTTGTTCCGAGCCGATATCCATTGCACCACAACGCAAAGTGATTACACTAAAGTTAATAAGTTGAAACAATTACGATGTAGAAACCGGCATATTATCATGACTTCATCATCTCTGATTATTCATTTGCCTAATAGTTTTCTTGACCTTTTTCTGGTTGACGGTTCTTCCTAAAATACAATAAATTATTTTCCAATTCCCAGGATGTATAGACCCTAGTAATAAAAGTATACTACTAAACAGTGTATAATTAATTTCTATATATGGCCCAACACTATCGCACACATGTTTACAGAGTGGTTAAGAGAAATAGACGAAGTATTAGATATGGTAAAATGTAATAAATGTAATGTTTACATTGAAACATTCAAATTTTGATGTATTTATTAGCCTGCCCATTGGTTTGCATCCCTACTAACTTGGATGATCACTTTGTCGGTTCCGCTTACTGTAAACAGTAATATATCAAATATATTTGATATATTTTTCTTCGTATGGAGGTTCCTTCTTGCTGTTCCAAACTGTCCATCGGATATAATTTACCGACTACTTTTCAGTGAATAAGAGAGTAGAAATGAGTGAGAAGTAGTCTCCTAGCAGTTTTAGACCTGCGTGTTCATTAAGAGGTAAATATTCTTGCTGAAAAATTGGGTCAGAAAATCCATTCATAAGTAATTCTCTCGCTTTCTTTGAAATGATAATTTCTTGATTACGTTTATCATTTCGCGATTAGCTGTAATATCACTCAAATCAGCTGCATTTACTAAAGTAGTTTTTTTTTTCAGTTTTTTTATCTGATGCTGACGGATATCAATCACTAAATCAGGATTAATGAGTTAATCGCAATATGTCATTTATGTGCAACCATCAGCTGGTGCTCGGCAATCGCTCAATCGTGTTTCTTTCTGATGTCCAGTGATAATTGCACCATTTATTTGTTTATTTTTTCGTCTGAGGAGGAGTTTCACATGTTGGTGAATATTTCATTTTATTTTTTATTTAATATATATATATATTATATATATATATATATATATATATATATATATAACTTCGAAACTACGTTCGTTGTATGGCCATTTCGACGACAATAAAACTTGCTCCCTCAGCAACGAACAAAAACAATTTTTTTTTGTAAATATGAAACAAATTTCACATTCCAGAAGGTCACTCAAAATAATTCCATACACAAGAAGTTCACATTACAAGGAAAAATAAAGTAAAAAAAAATAAAGAGAGGTGAAGTTAAAAAAAAATGTCGTTTAGACATTGTTACAGAGGGTAAGAAAAAAAGAAAAAAGAGAGAAAAAGTGTTCAAGAATTGATTATAGAAGAAAATTTTAAAACTAAATCTGTATTAAAAAAATCAAACTTTAACCATGTTACAGGAATGGTAGTGGTGGGAGGAAAATAAAAAAAATGGGGTAGACAGGGGAAGACTTAAAGGAGTAAAAAGAGGAAAAAAATGAAAATATTTAGTATCCATGGTAACGAATACTGGTTTCAAAAGGTGAAAAAAATAATAGATAAATAAAAACAAAAAAGAAAGAAAAAATAGGGGAAAAAGATAACATTTAATATTCAGTTCCATGAAAAGTATACTGAAAATTTATTTTTGTGTTTAAAAAACATAGTCTGGCTTGTTGTAAGTTTAAATTTTACTAATAGAATAAAAATGGGAGTAATATCATATTATAGTGATTTTCAAATGAGACTTTTGATATTATGCACACACACACACACACACACACACACACACACACACACACACACACACACACACACACACACACACATATATATATATATATATATATATATATGTACATATTTAGTGTATCGAGGCAGCAAATTTCTAAACATATAGTGTTAAATATAAGAGACAATAAATAGCCGTTCTAAACGTCATATTTTGGCTTTAATTTCAGTTGAAAATAAAGACGAAAATTCTCCAACATTTGGATAATTTTTTATTAATTTGGTTCTGAGCTTTCGGCTCACATGAGCCATCTTCAGAGAGGTTAATAAGACGGTAACAAAATAACATCCATTTATTTTATGTTGACATAAAATACCGCTACGGCAATAGTTACCAAAAATAACAAACGCAATTCGCAAATTTGCAATATGGTTCTATGGCGTCACATCGCGTGATAGAGCGAAATGACAACAGAACCATATATTCAAATGCAATGTTTTGATTCATTGTCTCTTTTATATTTAGCAGTATATATATATATATATATATGTACACACACACATATATATATATATATGTACATACATATATATGTACACACACATACACACACATATATATATATATATTCAAAAGAAAATTTTACGCAAAAGGCAGAAAATATGAGATAGAAAAATTGTTTTAAGAAAGTATAAACATATAAAAGTAATGCATTTATTGTAATGTAGAGCATAAATTTCCTTAAAATTAATATGCTCCAAAAATTTAAATGTTAAAGAGATTGTCTATATGGTCGATTTAATTAATACTGTAGTTTTGAAAAGTGATAGTTAGATATCAAATTTTAGATATTCTAAAAACGGAATATCTACTTAAATATGAGTATCGATCAAAAATAATTTTCAAACAAATTATTTCAAATTGTCGGTTGTTTATAACCAAGTTTAGTTAATCTTCGTTAATTTCCGTAACATGTTTACATTTTTTGACATTACGATACATTTCAGAGCATATGTTTTTGGTTGCGATGAATCGAAAATTGTGTTATATAGGCTTGATTAAAAGCTCGTTTAGACTGGAAGTCATTCGGAATCGAGAGGTCTAAGACGTTGTCAGATCAAATGGTAACTTCCCCTATGTGGATAGGGGTAGCAGGTTCGAATCCTGCCGAATGACACACATTTTCCTCATAAAAAATTATCGTAAATAATCAGGCCAGTAGATATAAATATATAATACTATTTAATTAAAAAACAGAATATCTACTTAAATATGAATATCGATCAAAAGTAATATTCAAACAAATCATTTCAAATTGTCGGTTGTTCATAACCACGTTTCCGTAATATATATATATAATGCTTACGTTAGAACATGTTCATACTTCAAAATTTTTGTAGTATTTTGTTTCGATATTAAAAGAACAATGTCCCATAAGGTAGTTAACAATAATGGAATTACCATCATTATTTACGGCCTGATTAAACATTGTAATAAAACATTCGTAATATTTAATTAAAAAATATTCAGTGCTCCACTTTTATACTGCGCCCTGTTCTACATTCATGCTTTGAAGGTTGTAAATATTTTCTTCGTTCTTATTCATTTGTATATATATATATATATATATATATATATATATATATAATCTGTAAATACGATATATTTCCACAACACGTTTGTGTGAATTTTAGTGTGAGAGTTTTATCCAACCAGCCATTGAAACCTTAATTTTTTTTCTTTCTCAGTTAATATATATTCATTTTTATAGATTTATCAGTATTATACATTTTGAGACATTTACACAGAAGTGTAATATAAAAATGTGAGAGAAGTTTTCAGTAATGAAACCAAGGTTTCTGTAAGTCTGCAATGTTGGTTACTGCTATTCTGCAGTCAAAATTTCAGTCCTTTGTAGTTAAGGTTCTTGATCTTTTTTTTCTTTGAAAATTTTACGTTACTGGTATCAATGTTCGAAATTATTTATATTTCCATCATTATTTAAAGTTTTTTCAGTGTCGTTACATAATTTTTCTCACATAAATTCATGAGCATGTTTCTCTTTTCCTGTATTATAAAAGGCATCTAATGTTGTTTCTTCACTGTCTAAAATCCCTCTTTCCTTTTTTCTTAATCTTATTTTTTCTACTCCATTCTTTCTTTTGTCTTTTTTTATCAGTTCTTTTCTTTTACTTTTGTTATTATCTCATTTCTTCTGCTTTTTTTATTTTGATCATCTTCTTTTCTTACTCCATTTCCTTCGTTATATTAGTATTACTTTTCTTCTATTTGCGACATGTATTCTTACTTTTCTTTCTTTTTCTAAAAATTGTGCTTCTAATTTATTTCCCTTTTTTAACATTCCATATTTTAAATATATCTCAGTTGATTCCTGCAATTCTATACAAATTCGTATTTTTCGCGCAGCTTCCGATTCCTCTAGTTCTTTCGTTATTGTTTTCATTTTTCTGTTTCATGGTATCTTTATACTTTGTTCTCATTTAAATTGCACTTTTGCTTCTTTGTATTTACTTATTTTCGATTTTGATTTCATTGCTTTCTTTAAATGGTTTTTTCCACTATTATGTATTCGTAGCTTCCATTAAAAATCGTCTTTTTACTAAATTACGCTGGATTTAACAGGTGGTATCTTTCTTTTTGCCACGTTTTCTCACTTCTTGCATTTCACCAAAAAGAATTAATGACTTATAAACTCATTTCATAATTTTGTTTCAGATATTTTAATGACACTTTTCCCTTTCGTCTTACTTTGCAGATTGGAATTGAAGTAAAACATATATAGAAAAGACAAAGTGCAATAAAAGTCACCAACAGATGTCAATACTTAAAAAACTTGAAAAAAAATCTCTGCGTTTAATCATAAATGCATTTATCTGGGGTTCAGACGGTTAGTGCTTATTTATTCTCGTTTTTCCCTCTTTCTTTATTCTTTTTACTTTTTTAATTTGGGACTAAAATAGGAAAGATTTATCTTTGGAAAAACGGAAAATCATAAAAAGCACATTTAGCTAGAACATAAAATCCTTGAAAAATGACGCTGGGTTTCATGTAAGCGTATTCTAATTTACCCATCTCCTGATTTACTTCCTAGGCTTTTATTTATATCGGCGGAGAGAAAACACTTCTACGGGAAGAAAGGGGAGACATAAATCACCGAAACGGAGATCGTTACGAAATAAAAAGAATAGAAATTACATATTGATTATCATTTAAAAATGTGCTATGCCATGTCATGTTATCTGCAAAACAAATAATCGTTGGCCATGTTTACATTGTCTTTTATATAAATGAACGTTATATGAACGTGATATGAACGTTATGACGAGTAACTGGCAATTCAGATCCGCTGCTAACCTCCTCATTATAATCCTCAAAAATATAAGGCAACGGGAATATAAACGGCTTGCTGCGTCTCTTTTGTTCGTATCAAGACAGTTTTATCTTCGGCGCAGCTAAACAGCTCGGAGAAATTACTTGTTGACTTTTTTAAAGCGTTGAATTGTTACCGAAAACTTGTTACGTGGTAATGGTTCTAACAATTTCCACACAAGAAATACCCGACATTCAATGACAGAACAAGTCATGTTACTCTCAGGTGATATTTATACAATTCTTTTTTCTTAAAATAGTTCAGAATGTAAAATAGTTGAAATAGACATGTCCACATCAGAATGATATCATTATTTCCTCTTCAATTTATATTGCTATTTATTTTATGTGTTGTTTTTGTTAGATGTTTTTTTAAATGAGTTTTTTTTTATTTAATAATTTGATTAATTGTTTCACAGAGTAGTAGTGAAAATTTCTTTTTACTAATAGAATACGAAGAGAATGGGGACGATTCGTCCCGGTGTATATGACCTTGTGACTTTTAGCGCTAAAGGTTAGAACTGGCGAATCTATGGAATGTATCTTGGTGGAACATTTTCCATGGAGGTAGCGATAGATTAGTGAAAGGCGTAGACTGTTCTGAACTCTGTTCAGACAAAGGGAAAACTGAGTAGACCCAGCCCTGCTAATTTCTTCGAAGGTATCATAACCATAGATGAGTGTTGTGTCCTTCAATTTGAGCTAAACACAAAGAGACCAGAAATACAGTGAAAAAAACCCTACTCACATGCTTCAAATTATGTCAAGATCCTTTCATCTGAAGGGATGAAGATGGCAATATGTTTATTGACAATCTTCAAAAGAGCCACAACATCAATGGAGAGAGCACTATGCCGACTTGCTGAGACAGTCATTGCAAGCTATCAAAATTAAACGCCTACTAAACCTGACAAAATGGGTCTTTTTTTTTATCAAAACAGTGCTCTTAGTTTTGATAGTAGTTGTATGTGAATGTGGCTTAGAAATGGTTGATCACCTTCCCTGTTCTCATGATCAGTTTCCCAACTTGAAAACAAACCCTTCGCTGGGAACCAGTATCGCAGTGATGATGACGGGATATGTGTTGTTGATGATGGTTTTGACCAACATGATATTCAATCTGCATTGTACAGTGAGGTGTTAGTTTATCTAGAAATAAACAATGCTGCTTTTATTAAGAATAGTTTAAAATAATGCATGCAATATTTCACGGCTTTAGTAACACTTTCCCGTCGTACATTATTCATTTCACTAAAATCGTGAACAAACGCTTTAATCCACTATTTACGTCTGATTCGAGAATGAAGTTAGAACTTGAAGCCTTAAATACAGTATTCATTTTTCCTGGATGCTGCTTATTCTATATTTGCTGCTCTCACGCCTGACCACCTTTGTCGCCACTTCTCTTTTCTTAATGCAACTTATGTTGACGTATTACAGTTGCTTTCTCTTTATTTTTTAATGGTCGTATATGGTATTTATATTTTTATTATATAATTATATATTTTTATTTTTCCAAAATCTAGATAAATAAAAATAACTTTTTGCAGACTTTGTTTTGTAGGATCTATTGACGTATGTGTTTGTCGTTCTATGTAATTATTTCAAGTTTTAATTTGGAGATCGTTTGCCGCAAAGCCAACAGCCTCGTGTCAGTTTTACGGTTTGTCTCTATATTTGATACATATGCATAGAAATCTATAATAGTGAACTAAACTGACTTTACATTGAGAAATCAGAATGTCGTTCATTTTGGCTGACATTGGCAATTCTCGACATGACAAGTTCGGTGGTATTCGCACATTAAGATCTTATTTCTTTGTCCATACTTAAGTATCGAGAACTGATTCGTGTCGCCTAGTAACGAAATAGAATTTTCATTGAAGTAGCCATTAGAAGAAAACGAGTTAGGAGGTAGTAATGGTGTGCTGAGTCTGATCATTTTCCTTTCTATTTGTCTAGATTCATCACTTCTATATGACATTGAGTTGAAACAAATGTTGGTATTGTTTTTCAAAAGATAGCCTTTGAACACAGGATTCCGTTTCACACGTCACTGAAATTTTGGAGTTATATACAGAAACGTGACATTTCTACTCTTAACTTTTCATTTTCGTAGAATAGGAGTTTTTCTCTTCTTCATGGCGTCTTTTGTGTATCTTGATTTCTTCTTTTTCTCTTTTCTAGCAAAATTAATTATTTTATATTTACAATGTTTGAAAATGCACACACATTAATGTTATCAATTTTTAGTTTTGGAATTCCTAGTTGTAGGCCATATCTTAAAAGAATCCACTTGTTAAGGAAATAAAACTAATATTACCTACAGCAGTGCGGCTGTAGCCCTCTGTTTCACAGAGGTAGCCTACATTTGGCAGATCGCCTTCAGTTACATTTTCTTCGGCGTCATGTGACATCTCTATCTTTTCTACAAGTATTTTCTTGGCACCTGCTACAACGATTTATTTACGCGTGCTATTGGACTGGTATCAACAATCCACTCTTTTAACGTCGAAACATTAAACGTAACCGCCTTTTCTATTAAAATAATTTCTTTTCTCTCACTTCTCCTTTGTGAAATTTCATTCTGTTTGGTCGCTTCTCTGATAGCTACAATCGCCAAAAGTTTAAATAAAACAACAATTGCCATCTTCTATATCCTTGATTTCCATCCTTCCCTTATAATTTTTTCTACATACTCCGTACATTGATTTTTTTCTCACTAACCCTCTGCACGCCCGTGATAATCTTTCTTGGGGGGATAAACTTATTATAAAATATATATATTTTGTATCCCTGTTTTCATTTTTATTTCTAATTTTTGAGTTTCTATAGATGTTCTTAAGAGATGAACAAAGAGTTTTAATAAATGTTTCATAGAGTTTTTATAAAAGTTCTATTTTACATGTCAGGTCCTTTCAGTAGTTAACCGAATATAGCACATCTCAGCCAAACTGCAACAGTTTTTAACGGATCTCCAAGAAAACGAAATGTATGGCATTATTTTCCTGTTTGCTAATTCTGGGCGTTTATTATGAACTGCTTCATTTAATTTGGCTAGTTGTTAGTAGCAATTTTCAGAATCACTTAACTGGTTACTTGGCAGAAGCTTATAGTGCAGGATTTTTTCTGGTCCCACGAGATGCACAGAATGACTTTGTTAGGTTGAAGATCAACAGTAAAGATCAGCGGTAAAGTTGGCTTATATCCCAAATTATCTTTTGCTAAACATTGTTGTAAACAATCCATTTCTCACCACCCGTCACAATTTGTTTACAATTTTCATTACGTTTATACAACAAATCACAGATAATAAAGATGAATGTCACTCAGATCTTGCGATACTTAAACATCGTAGCGATTTGAGTACATAAATGTTAGTAAAAGCTCATGGTTAGTGGACTTTTATAAATTTAGCGTTTCTGCCAAAAATTGTCTCAGGCGGGTGAATCTCAATTAATGTCTTGATATGGACATCATCTGTAGTGGAGATGGGTCTGGCTAAGCGTTCATCATTAATAAGTCTTTAATCAACAACTCTAAACTTATAAAGCTATTTATGTAGAGTTCTATCGGTTAAAACACATTCGCTGAAAATAAACGTCTAAAACATTGCCATGAGATTTCAAAATACTTTGATGTAATCTAACGTAATTAAAATACAAACGACTGAAAAATAGGCAAAAAACTTTTCGAATAATTTGGTGTATTGAAACATGTCGCAACATAATCATTTAAAAAATTGGCACAAACACTCTGAAATATTTGGCGTATTCTAACGTGTAGGAAAATGAACCTCTGAAAAATTAATATGAATTTCCAGACTAATTGACATATTCTAACCTGTTGGAACATGGCTGTTTGAAAAATCGACATGAAACTTCCCAGCAATTCGACGTGTTCTTACCTGTTGAAATAAGACAGACTGAAAAATGAACATGAACTTTCCGAGAAACCCAATCGTTTGACGTGGGGGCACATATTCTTCACTTGAATGTGATTGCATTTTTTCATATTCAGTTTTCATTTTATTAATGAAGAAATGTATTTAAATTCTACTGTATTTATCAATCAAGACGACTTAGGCTTAAATCAGAATAAATTAATATTCTAGTGATTTTAGCGTCGTATCTTAACCAATGAGCAACTATTTTATATAATATCAATGATTTCTTGGTTTTGCCGCTCTATTAAAGATGGAGTGACAGTCCTCCCTTCATCAATTTCTGAATCACTCTTTTAATATATTCCAGTTTAAGAAAAATATTTCTTAAATATTCAATGAAATATTAAACATCTTTTATAATAAAACCATCTATTATCCATGATGACGCTATTGTCAATGTCAACAACC
Organism: Ascarosepion bandense; assembly: GCA_037127315.1. Taxonomy (NCBI): domain Eukaryota; kingdom Metazoa; phylum Mollusca; class Cephalopoda; order Sepiida; family Sepiidae; genus Ascarosepion; species Ascarosepion bandense. Next base: position 1,096,781 of record JBBBDQ010000623.1, on the reverse strand, counting down.
GGTTCAAGTTGGAACATCTGACATGAAAGGTTTTGGAAAAGTATACTTGTACAAATACAATTTTTTGAATATGAGTGTGATAGTCTTAATTTGTTAGCCTCGTTATTTGATGAATGACTCGGTATAATTTGAAATACTATATCTAAACAAATAAACGACTTCTGTCTGTCTGTGTTTGAAACCACCTCTAACTCAGACTACACTTGCTATACAGAGATATATCATACATATTGAATTTAGGGTGATTCCGGAATTAAATATCTACCGTTTATCTGCTCTTTAAACACTCAGTTTTAGGATTTGTGTCTGGGTGTGTAGGAAACAGTATTAAATTTAGAAATAGCTACAAAAATTAGAGTTTTAAATTATTTAAAAAATTGTTTTTTTAAATAACACAAAATCATTCTGAATTTTTTTTTTTGTTATAGATTAAATTTAAAATACCTCAAAACATAGTGATTTCATGAAAATCAATTTATTCAAATTGCCAATGAATCAGAGTTAAAATGAGAGCTTTTATGGCTGAAGGTTTTAAAGTTCCGCGGCGTTTGTGATTTGAAGAACTTAATTTTCAGCATGAATTGGAATATCTCCCAAAATTGAAGTTTCGGCACAAATCGGTCTTTTGACCGGAATTGAACTTTTATTAGAAATAAGACCAAATTAACCCTGCGCGGGAGGTAGCTTAAAAGTCCACACGGAGTGCATCTCGTAAGCTAGTATGTAATAAAAAGTTAAATACAGAAGTTCGATCAAACGATTCAATCTCGTTATCTCCAGTGCTAATCTCAACGATATGGCCATCAAGAAGAAAGTAGCTTGTGAGTATTGTTGCAAACGGCTCTTTATTATCACTGAACGGAGGCATATGTAGGCTTCCGTATGCAGTTATATTTTTAATCTTTGCGATATCAGTACAAGGTTTACTTCTCTGCGGCCTTCCCTTGTATTTGATTTTTCCATAGCCATCACATATAATTGGACATATTCCATCCTTATATTTCATGTGTTTAGCATTTATGTATAAAATCTTTATAAGTAATATTTAGTCTCCACATAACTGTTTAACAGGGGTCCTTGATCTTGAACAAAAAAGCAGCGACAAAGAATTATTTTAATTATTCTAAGATTATTTATAGTTCCATCGGTCTCTTCAGGTTCTTCGAATATAAGGATATTTTTGGACATCAACTTTTATGTCAACATTATATTCTTGTATGACTTCTGTATAATTTTACTTGAAGCGCTTCTCTTAAAAGCGCATACGGCATTACTTGTAAGGAAATAATGGGAAAGTACTGCTTTGTTTTATTTCCTTGCTCAAATATAATTGAATGAAGATGTTAGCTCTGGAACCAGTTCGTAGAAAAGAGGGTTTCCTTTGCATGTTACCGCTTTAACGGCAAAATGAGTCTCGCGAACCAAACTAATGAGTCAATATGCACTGTGTTCTTTTAGTGGTGATACAAACTTGGATTGACACTGACAACTTAGTTTTCCCAGGTCGGTTAATGGAGGTCAGCTTATGTTTCTTGGATATTGCTACCAATTGATTCAGTTTTACCACAATTGACACTTTTATCTGAAGCAACCAATCCATTTGAAAGTGATTTCAACTGAGACATATCAGCGCTAAAATGATTGTATTGAGGAAACCAATCTTAGATTTGTTTAGATCCCGAGAGCTCTGGCTTCTGCTCTCCAGATGTTTTCACTTATATCATGATTGTTAATGATCACTATTGTCATTGCATAATGTATCTCTGCGCAGGAGTAATAATGTAGACATAAAGCAAACTTGGGGATTCTGTATTAATTCGGACTCATGTTAAATCTACTGCCATTTTTAGACATCATAAAAAATGCTCCATTGAAAATCTGTCCAGAGTCCTGCCTATTTGCGATTACTTCTTCGTACAAGAATCTATTACTTTGTCATGCAATAAAATAACTGGATTCATAAAGACAGAAGATTGTCATTGACAATGAATTTAGACGTTGAAGATTGTAGGTTTCATCGATGTAAAAAACCGGATAAATTGAATTCATTGACGTACAATTTACTTTGTACGTTGGTTTAATTCAGGGTAGATTCACTGGACATTTTCTTCAGACGTTGTTGCTGAAAAAAGTAAAATCTTCTATAGGTTGATGCCAATAATCTTCGACTTCGGTGAATTTACCCAAAAACCGTGAAAATGTATTCCGATATTTATAATGGTTAGATAAAAGAGAAAAAGGAATAATAAAATTAATTTTTGGCCAAAGAAAGAAAAAAGAAAAAAGAATGAGAAAAATGCGAGGAAGTAGAGGTTGTACAGACATAAATTTGAAAAAAATGATTAAAAATAAACAAGGAAAATACTGATTATATTTTTAGAAAATACATTTCTGATGGGAAAAAAATCAATAACAAAACTTTATCAATTATCGATTTTATAGGATTTTGCATTTGAATAGAACATTAATAATAGCTTTAAAAAAGTGAAAAAAGCTGTTCACTATATTAAAGTCAAAATATACAAGATGCATCAGCAGTAAAAAAAGTGTCAGGATTGTCGGCACATGTGGACAATTACGTATGGAATACAAGATTTAGTAAGAGAAAACACAAATATGTCGGTACTGAAAATGGCAAATATTGAGTTTTCATAATAAAATTTAAACAGAAAAACTGACGAAAATATAAGGTCTTTTAAACAAAATTAAATTAATATATATATATATATATATGAACATGTATATAAATATATGGATGCATAAACATATATATATACATACATAAATATGTATATATATGTATATATATGCATATATATGTATATCAATATATATGCATACACATATGTTTATATACATACATATGGATACATATGTATACATACATATATATATATTTATATGGATCTACGTAGATGTGGATAAAAATATATATGTACAGGCATATACATACATATATATATACATATATATGTATATGCATATACATATATATATGTAAGCATATATATGTGTATCGATATACATATATATTTATATGAATAAACACACACACACAAATATATACATATACATATATGTGTGTGTGCGTGTGTGTGTGTGTGTATAATAATAACAATAATATCTTCAACAAAAAAAACAAATTCATGGCGATTATATAAAAAACAAATTTTCACTTCGAAACATTATCCAAAAATACACAACTCATCTATCATATGAAATTTAAAACGGCTAACCCCATAATCAAAAACTAGAATTTGCCAGCGGGATCCAAATTACAAGGAAACAACATTACTTTGTCGAACTGTGGTCTTGGCATATATATATATATATATATATATATATATACTTATATATATATATATATATATACTTGGTATATATATATATATATATATATATATATATATATATATATATATATATATATATATATATATATATATATTGTGAAACCGATAAAATGCAGCCGTAACTTCTACTCCAACAGTTTCTTTCCTCGCACTTACAGACTGTGGAATTCTCTTCCAAATGATTGCTTCCCGGATGGCTACAATCTCCAGGAGTTTAAATGTAAGGTCAATAGACACCTCCTAACACACTAACCTGCTCCCATTCTATCAAACACTCTTCCCATCTGCCCAACCCTCATCCTCGCTATCCTTACTCATCTGTCACCTTCCTCCTGACATTCCCTATGTCTAACCACTCCTTCTCTTTACCTTCCCCTATGTAGCCCCATGCGCAATAGTGGCAGTGGAATGCCTTGCTTGGGGTGAGATGATTAATATATATATATATATATATATATATATATATATATATATGTATGTATGTATATACATATATACATGTACATTTTATATACTTATTTATGTATATACATATATCTGTGCATATGTATATGTATATATGTATATGCATATACGTCTACATATAGGTATATAGATATGCATGTATATATATATATATATATATATATATATTGTATCTGGGTACCCATCTCTCTTTTATACAAGTTTCTTTAAAATTGACAGAGAAGCTGTTATCATAAGATTTTTATGTTTGCTGTTATTAAGTGTAGGATATCTGTTTTTTAATATTAATCTTGCCATTATTTTTAATCTTCTTTTGCCTATTGATGATGCTATTATTTATGTATTATCAACAAGGATATCACGGATATGTCCTGGAAGATCTCGATGAGATCGGATGTAATTGTTGTTCGTCAATCTTATTGTCAATTTTGTGGTTATGTACCCAGCTTAATTGTTTACAGATTTGGATAGTTTGGGAAAAAGTTTCTTCAAAGGACCTGTAAATTTATAACCTTCACTGGTTCTCTGCAATTTAGATTTTGCAAATGAATTATTATTGTTGATAATGAGGTTGGTAGTTTTTAATTTTTTATAATAGATAATTAATTTATGTTTTTTTTTTTGTGTCTCAATTGTTTGGTCTTACATAATTTTGCATTATATTAAGAAGTTAAGATTCATGTTGTCTGTAGTTATTGCACATTTGATATTTGTAAAACAGAATAATGTTATTGCTTTTGTCCACGTGTTTGTTGTTGCCGATGGGTATGTTACGAAGAAAATGTTTGATATGGTAATCAAATAAATTATTCAGATTACCATTGTTGACAAACGCTTTTTAAAATTGTGAAGTTCTTTGAAGAAATGTGCTTGTGAAGATGAATTCTCATAGGCTATCGTGGGGGATGTTTAATAACAAGGGAGTTTTTCTTTGTTTTTTTTTTTTTTTCTTTCTTTTAGTTTTGTTTAAGCTCATAGTGAAGTTGAGACCGAAATCCTTTTCTAAATTATATTTAAGTTTATGGATTTCGTTTTTGTTGTCAACTAAAAAAACAATATCTATAACGTATCGGACATATAATTTTAGTTAAGTAACTTTTTTAAAAGTATTTTTTTCAGCGTGGAAAATATAAAAATTTTAAAAGCACGGACCAAGAGGGTTTCCAAAACTCATCTTATTAGTTTAATTATAAATATTACCATGATAATTGTAAAAAGGTATTTTATGAGTTTAGGCAAGTAAAAGTTTTTTTTAAGAATATTAGGTTTGATAGATGGAGATGGGATTTAATTATGTTTATATACATGCTAACAATGTCTTTATCATGTTCAGAACTTAACATGCACAAGTCACTATATGCATAAATTTTATACATGTTTTACAAGTAAACTAAAATTAATTTTGGATAATGGCTAAAAGTTTAGTAACAAGGGCTCGAAAGTACAACATCTTTAGACGATTATTATTTAATTTGAGTTCTGAAAAGAGAAAAATTATAGGAACATATGAAGAATTATATAAAACAATTAATGATAATACCATGTCTGTCATTTTTAATCAAACCAATATATATATATATCCAAGTAAATGAGGAACGAAGAAAATATCTGCAACGTTCATTTAGAACAGTGGTCAATATATAAATAGATCAATGAATATTTATTTTAAATTATACTTTAGAACATGTACAAACAACTATCTACTACAAAATTTCACTATTTGTTTGACATTGAAAGAACAATATCTCATCAGGTATATATATATATATATATATATATATATATATATATATACCTGATGAGACATTGTTCTTTATATATATATATATATATATATATGCGTGTGATCCTGTGCGTTTGTTTATTCTCGTAAATAATGTTTAGTTAAAGTCGATTAAATTTCAAGCTGTTAGTGTACTTGCCGAAGAGAATCTTTTGTTTTTTTTTCAGATTCTTTTAATCGTTTCGCCCCACACAAGGAAATGCCACCACTGGTGAGCAAAATGTTAAAGTGAGAGAGAAGAAAAAAAGAAAAAACGGTAATGGGTATGACGATGAAAGTGTAAGAGAGTGGTGAGAGTTGAAGAGATAAAAGATGACAATTTTAGTATTTTAGTATCAGGGGACCAAGCATGGGGTAGTAAATCCCATAGGTGGAAGTGTGAAAAGAAAAGCTAATATATAATAAGGGGCTGTTACATTTTCTTTTTTTGACGGTAAAAGAATGGAGCCTAGTTGTCAATTTTGTTGTACGATTAAATTGGTCAAGGCAAGGCTCCAAAGAATGAAGTTTGTATGAGCAGAAGCCTTGAAATATTTGTAGAAAGGACAGAGGGAATCTACATCTAGTCCCTAAGAAAGTGATTGAATGGAGTTTGCCAAATCGAGACCGACTACATTGTAGATTATCTTGTGGATTTTGTCGAGAACCTCGAGCTGAATAGCAGGAACACTCGACCAGATATGATAAGAGTATTCAATGTGCAGACGAATGGTACATTTAAAAGCTGGCTCAGCACAGCGACCCGACCTTCTTAGCAGCAGATATCGCTATTGAGTCAATGTGTTCATTTCACTCAAGATCAGCTGAAAGAGTACGAGCATTGAGGCGCATTGTATTGCTTTCAATAAGACTCAATTGTCTTTGTAAGAGATCACATTCATTTTGGAAACATTAAAATCTATGAGTTATTTCTTATCGCAATCCATCACACAATGAAAATCCTTTCCAAGAGGAGAAGCAAAGTTTACTTTGTTAGCCTTGGCATATTTCGTGAATTTCGCAATGAGATTTTTTTTTTAATCATTTCACCCCGAGCAAGGCAGAAACGCCACTGATGTGCAGGGGGTTACATAAATGTAGAAAGATTAATTAGAAAAGAGTGAAGAGTACAAGCTAGTTAGAAAGGAACAATAGAAAGCTGAGAAAGCAGGTGCAATGACAGATACATGGGCGGGGAGAAAGTGAAGATTGAACAGGGGAGGGGAGAGAGCTAGAGTCCAGTGGTTAGTAGGTGAGTATTAACTTTGCATTTAAATTTCTGGAGGTCGTAGCCGTGAGGAAAGCAAGAATACGGGAGTGAGTTCCACAGGCGGGAAGTGCGAGAGAGGAAGCTGCAGGAGTAGAATTGTCGTCTGCATTTGGCTAACCTGACTGTGAATGGGTGGGACCCAGTTGCCAGTCTGGTTGCACGGGTAAACACCTGTTGAGGAGGCATCAGTGACTTAAGCTCATCCGAGCAGAAGCCATGAAAGTATTTATAGAAGAGACAGAGGGAGGCCACATTTCGACGATGGGAAAGTGGCTGCAGTCGAGTCGCCAGATCAGTACTTATCACATTACAGACTCTCCTTTGGAGCTTGTCAAGAACACTGAGGAGAACGGCAGGGGCACCTGACCATAAATGGCAGCAGTACTCCATGCACGGACGGATGGTTGAGAGTAAATCGGTGTCAACTCCATAGATGCCTACTTGGGAACTAACTATACCAGGAAGATCATTGAAGAATATCATTAAAAACGTATGCCCTAGGATGGATCCTTGAGGGACACTCGCGTTCACATGAAAGGGTTTGGAAACTTGCTCACTCAGAACAGCCTTCATTTTATAATTTGACAAGAACGATTGGATTAAAACAAATAGGGCAACAGATCGAGCTTCCCCGTTATTATCAAGGGCCTGACATATGTATTCAGTGATGGTCGTTAAAAGAAGCGGCACCCATACTGCTTGTCAGAGAATAATTTTTTAGATGTGAGATGTTGAATAATTTTAACCTTGATAATAGCCTCGAACACTGCTAAAAAGCGGTAACAAGCTGATAGGGCGATAGTTAGAAGGGTCGGAGGGATCTTCAGATTTTTTAAAAGCAGCAACTATAGATGAGGACTTCCAACAAGCAGGGAGGCAAGAAGCAGCGAGGCAAAAGTTATTGAGTTTGGAGCGGAGAGGAGAAAGTTCAGTTCTTTATTATGACTGGAATTCCTTCACATCAGCTGGCTTTATGGTAATCAATCTTAGAAATAATATTACTGATCAGAGATGGGATTATATATACATCACCCAGTTGAGCCACGATTCTAAAAGGGAAGTCGGATGTGAGTACTCCAGATGTGTACGGTGCGGAGTTAGGAATTTGCGAGCAAATCATTCATCCTTGTCCGTTGTGAATGTGAAGACCTCAAAATCATTGAGTAATAAAAAGATCAAGGTTTTGATGTTGTTTAGCACACTATTTTTAGAGCGACCAGTGATCTTTACAGCCAAACTTGCAGAATGCTATACGCTGTTTCATTCTATGAGCAAAAAACCGCTTGCCATCTTTTGGGACTAGGCTGGCATTCATTTCACGCAGAGACAAACACGTACCCATTTTAATCAGACACGTAACTTCGGTAAAGCTGAAAAATGATTTATGTGGACAATAGCTGTCGACCTAGCAGGAAAGAACCAAGGAGAATTGGGGCTTAATTCGGAACTTCTTGACAGGAATGATAGCATCGACACCGGCTTTCACCCAGGAGGAAATCTCGGATAAGCAATATTCAAAACGGAGACTAAAACAACTGTGTTCCAAGGGACGTTACAGGGGATGTTTCGGAATGCCTCCCAGTTCACGCTTTGATAGAAGTATGATATTCTGCTATTAAGCGGTTCCTGGAAATAGGAGGAGCGGAAAAGATATTAATAGAATCCACATCATGGTCAGAGTCGCCAAGGGAACATAGCTGCATGGATGGCAAGAATCAGGGGAAACCAACCACTTGTGTTAGAGATTGAGTGATTAAAATGTTTATGTTACAGACACAAGAAAGATCTGTGACTGTTTCTAGCCATTTGACATAGTGAGCAATAAATCTCCGAACACGCATATATTGGCGAACAGATGAGAGCAAATGGCCTTGTCTATTTTGTCAGAAATTTGTCTAGCATGAAACAGTCAAGAATAGAAGGGGATCGGTAAAGAAAAAAGATAGCTAAGCGAATTTAGTAGAGAGAGACGCAGACATATGTAAGAATGGTTTGGAGTTTCAAGAGGAATCACCCCATATATATATATATATATATATATATATATATATATATATATATATATATATATATATAACGATAATGCATATGGAGTGCTGGTGTGAATAAAATTGAGGATGATATAACAAATTTCAAGTATATATAAATAAATACACATGTTTTTTCGTCAACAGTAACACAATTCAGAGTTTCATGCACAACGCAATCTCCAGATTCTGGCAGCATCTGAAAATTGCGTTGTGCATGATCCTCCAACTCCTGATCCGGTTGATATATATATATATATATATATATATATATATATATATATATATATATTCCATTAGTAAAAATGAGATCTCGTTGACAGTCTAGTAGTATATTCATGCAGACGCAATACCAACTAGGAAATCTAGCTAGAACAAAAAATATTCAAAAAATATTTATAGAAAAGACAGCGCAAGGCCACGTCAAGTTTGTAGTAGTGTGACTGAAGTCGAGATGTTTGGTCAATGCCGATAACTGAGGATGTTATCGAGAATCTCGATATATATGTACCAGAGCAGATATGGCATTCAAAATCAATGAACTAACGAATAGTAAAATGGATTCTTCTGAGAAGAATTATCTGACAAGTAAAGCAAATCTTCCAGCAACAAACCTATTGCTTAAATATATAACATCAGTTAAAGACCAAAGTAAAATCTTTAGTAAGAAGTTTTGTTATTATTTATCTTTATTTTGCACCGGTGTTTTTTGTTTTGTTTTCCATTATCGTGAAAAATAAAAAGAAACGAATTTAATAAAATTTTAAAAAGTGAAAGAAGTGAAAACTCGTAATTTCGACGTAACGTTTACGGCAAAATTACGAATTCTCACTTTTGCATTCATCAATGTTAATTTTTGGCACCTGTTGTCAAGCTATGAGAAACTTATTTTAACATTTTTTAAATTTAAATAAAAATGCCTACGTCTGCTCAAAACAGAAACTGTCAATTGGTTGAATTGCGAACAAGATTAAGCCTTACTTTTTTTTAAAAAGGTAATTTTTTCTTATTTTCTTACGTATCCGTTCAAGTGGCAAGTTGCTGGTAGAAATATTGTACGTGTTGAAATATTACGGTAGATCGTATATGATTAACTATTCGCGATTGCATGCCCTGGATTTAAATCACAAATGGCCACTGATATATATATATATATATATATATATATATATATATATATATATATATATCAGTAAAAAATCTAGAAGTCGAGTGGTCAGTCAGTCAAGTAACTGCCATACGTGATAAAGGTTTGGGCGATCATGTCTCGAAAGAGCGATGCCTAATTGTGCAGGTTTTCACGCAGGAGGTTGCCATTACTTTCTGCCGTAGACTGCTTTCCAACCAATGTTATAGAATCCAATCTATTCAGTTATTTAAGCCATAGCTGGAGGAAAGAGATGGATTAATACCTTTACCAAGGGTATTTGCGCCTAAGTGAAAACAATGAATTCGAACTCGGCTTCCTAATCTCTTGTTCTGAACAGTTATCTACTGCACCACAACACCGGAGATTGATAAATAACTCAAAAGAATTCTAGTAATATCGTTTAAATATTAAAATTGATCAGTAAATTCACATTACATTTAGGGGGACAATTATTTCATCATGCCTGTTAGAGACATGTATTGTCAACTCCAATCGACCGTAAAATGAAGAAAATTCTTGTATTCAGGGTCTCCAAATGTAAATTCTTATCTTTGTGAAAGACAAAACATATCCTGCATAAAGGAAAAAAAGAGAACATTTAAGTGGGTTTAAATCTACTCTGGTAACAACACTAATTCGTTACATTGATTAAGAAGTAAATACTTGAATGTTAGTTTCCTAATTTTAATCTGAATTTAAGGATTCAATAAATGCATAAGTAGTAAAGTAAATTCCTGAAATAGCTAACCTTCTAAATATAATATATATGCACAGATGAAATATATATATATATATATAACATAAATATGTTATAACATCATGACAAAGTAGCTCTTTCGTTTCAACAGTTCTTGTGTCTTGTCAATTGATGGTTTTGATTAACTATAAAAGTAGAGTAGACAGTGCTCAACTATAATAGAAGCTAGTAGGTAATCAAAACCATCGTTTATTCAATAAAATCGTCACTGGCCTCAACTACGACCTCCAGAAGATTTTGGAATCTACTTCAATACTTCCGGGCCGTCTTCTTGTTTAATCTGGTGAATGACTCCATATTAAATGCCTTCAGTTAATCTTTGGTGTTACAAGAATTCTTGTAATTCTCTCGCTCAAATGTGCCCCACACATAATAATCAAACAGATTGCAGTTTCAGGAATTAGGGTATATAATCCATGATGATGTTGTAGTCGCAACAATTTTGTGACAACCATGGTTAGGTTCCCCTACCTGTGTGGGAAGGTGCAGAATCCTCTAGAAAAATATAGAGTCTTTCAGTCGTCACCTTTTTAAATCATGGCAGCACTACCTTTTCAAGAAACTGATGTAGGCCTCCCTGTTGTGTATGAGGTACTGAGGTAATGTATTCATAACACCAGAATTATTAGTGATGACTCAAAACACTTTCCTAATCATCTCATACATCTCTCATACATTCGTAATCAAACTCGTACATCTCTTTCTGAATTATCTACGCTGTCCTCAGATTGACAACCAAACACTTGAAATTTTTGTATCAAAGCTACTAAAGCGAATGTCAAGCATTAGAACATGCAGTTTCAAAATTTCTAGTTGAGTTGATTGCGTCATGGCGCTGTTTTCTCACAGTCGGTGTCTAACTGACCCTACTAAACTGCGCAGTCGACAAAACCAAAAACAAATAACATTCATGCGCGAAATTAAAAATTTAAAATGGCGTCAATTTACATATATATATATTCTGTATATAATTGTGTATTTGTGCAGCAGTTCCTTTTTATACAAATTTCATTAAAACGGCTGACAAGGTACTGCAGTTTAGATTTTTATTTAATTATGCTTATGTTCAATTTTTTTCACTTCTGCATGCAAATTGTGTAGAAATACTCCGAATGTATTGTATGCACATTTGGCTATACTATTAGCCCTTATCAAGGATGTTTTTACTTTTACTTTTAACTGAATGTCTGAATTGTGTTATGTCCTTGTCTAGACTTATGGGAATGTTTTATTTTCCTAACACATAAAACACATTGTGGCCATGTTCATAGTTAATGATAGTTGACTGTCTTTTTTTGTTTTTATTAATAATGCCTTCACTATTTTAGACATTTTTACACGTGGATTTTAATATTATCTTTGTATTATCAATAAGCATGTTGCAGATAGAAGTCAGTAGGTCACTGTAAGTATTTAAAAACTCATAGTACTTATTCATTAGTTTGAATGAAACTTGTAATATAAACAAACATATATATGTGTGTGTGTATATATATATGTATATATACTAGAATTTTTGAACATATATATCTATATCTATATATATATATATATATATATGTGTGTGTGTGTGTGTATATATGTGTGTGTGTATTCAAAATGTAAAACATAAATATGTTATAATATCACAGTTATTTTATCAAGTGGATATATACGTTGGTTAATTCCAGTGACTTGACCCAAAGAGTTGTAAGTTCAATACCAGACTACAGCATCGGTGAACAAATAACTTAGAAAGTTAAGTTAAAGGGAGATAACTCATTGCTGCCAGAAGTGGCTTTGTACAAGAGAATGATATGCTCCAGTGATCGTAATAAAGGGTTTGGTTCAAACTTCCTAGTAACTGGAAACTTCCTAGTAACTTGGAGCATACAACAGCCGAAACATGGCAGAAAAGATTAGTACAATAGTCCGAATAATGTAACCAGTGTAACTTGAAAGCAATACACTGCGCCTCCTCGGTGTCACTCTTTTTTCCGATATCAAGTGGAGCAATTACATTGAATCAATAGCTAAATCGACTTCTAGGAAGTTTGGGTCACTGTGTCGAGCTAGGAAATTTTTTTCCCGCCTGAGTCTATCTTGCACAAATACAAATCAACCATCCGACTGTGCATTGAATACTGCTGTTATATCTGGTTCAGGCGCCTCTGCCATTCCTTTCAGGCTTATCGGCAGGCTCCAAAGGAGAATCTGTAAAGCGATCGGTTTCGGCCATTTTCTCACCAGTGGGATTTGGCTTCCGTCTGTCTATTCTATGAATACTTTCATGGCTTCTGCTCCGATAGCTCACTGATGTCCCCTCCACAAGAATTTACTCGATCAACCAGACTAGCAACAAGGTCTCATCCTTTTACAGTTAAATCAACTAAATGCATCCGCCACTTCTACTCCAGCAACTTCCTTTTTCGCACTTCGCGTCTGTGGAACTCTCTACCGTATACTTGCTTCCCTCACAGCTACAATCTCCAAGAATTTAACGGCAACATCAATTCCCATCTCTTGTCCAGTTGACTCCAGTCCTTCTCTTGTCCTCTCCCCATCTCATCTCGTTTATTCTCGCAACTGTCTTCACACTGGTATTCCCATCCATCTCTTTCCCTTTCTCCGACACCCCCAGTGACTAGTTCGTCTTTCCCTTCGCTCTCCCTTCTGCTTAAACTTTGACTCTTCTCTTGTGTAGCCCCCCCCCGCGCACCAGTAGCGGTACTGCCATGCTTGTAGTGAAGCGATAAAAAAAAATAATTATCTGTTTCTACTTAAGAGTATTCGATATTTACATGACAATAAGTAATATATTGATAATTCTTTTACACTCCTCCAACAATCAATTTATTTCGTATACAACGCAAAAAAAACACATTACGAAACTCATAGAATTAAAAGAATTAGAAAAGAAAACAATATTGATAAAGCGAGGCACGTAATACTGCCTACCAAATCGATAATGACTAAAATCGGAAAAAAATTGTCGAAACTTAATACAAAATTTGGTACAACTACTTCAAAAGCGGTAAGAAATTTGATTAATGTAAAACAAAAACTAACAGCCTAAAATCTCAATCAGAAATTTAGAAAATAAACGGAAAAATAAGCAAAGAAATTCAGAAACGAAACATATAAGACTTAATATAATTAAATGAACAATAAATGGATCATTTAGAAAACAATACACGCAATATATTAATCGTTCTTCGTAAAAGGCCGGGGTATAACTTAATGTAAAATTTAATTGAAATAGAAGATAATTTATTTAGGAGAAAATGTATTGAAACTGCACTGATTTCTAGATTCTTCTATAATAAACTTTCCTCTGGGATCATGCAACTTATCTATTTTCCGAATAAAACGACTTCTCTTAAAATTAAAAAGACAAAAATGATATGAATGAAAACATAGTAAGTATAAAACAGAATGCATCGAAATATATCGGAGGCCAAAATTTTAAATTCAAATGTAAAAGCTACGAGCCCCTGTATCGTCAACATTTTACGATAATGACATGTAACAGAGATTTGTTGTAATTTGTCTCCTTCAACAACGTATATAAGTTTCCATCGAGAAAATCATTATTAGACTTTTAAAAAAATGCGTAATATAGTAGTGACTTTTGTGTGTGTGTGTTTTTGTGTGTTCGTGTGTGTAGACTGAATTATAGGAAGTATGAATCTAGCGAGGCTCGAAAATCAATTGAACACTCCCTGCAACAAATAAACCGGTACAGTGATGAAAGGCGACAATCTTAACTGAATGAATAACGTATATATCTTTTGCTTGAAGAACTTTTCTATAATAATAATAATAATTCAAACATTATCGGTTTTAAAAACATTACATTATCACGCTGATGTGGAAGTCCATGATTGACTACGTCCTGAAGAGACATTGCATATAGAAAAAGAATACTTATTAATAAATATGTTTCATATCGATATTCTTTTTTCTTACTCATAATAAGAATAAAGTCACCTTTGAGAATTGAAAGAGCACTATAAATAAAATAAAATATTATTGTTTGTATGTTATATGTACGTCTGTGTATTTGTGATTGTGTGTAAAAATATTCAGTTATAATTAAAAATATATCTGTGAAAAAGCAGTATGTAATAGACAAAAATATTTCGTATTTCAATAAGTTGATCAAAAGTAAAAAAAAAAATGAAAAAAGATTAGAAACCCCAGGCTGGCCAGCTTCTCCCCCCAATTTCCAGGTAGTGGGAAGTATTTCTTTACCTGGAGAGATTATGTTTGTAATTCCATTTTTACAGCGTCTATCTCCATATTTCACAGAACTCCTTTACGTTTGGTCAACCACCTGAAATACGAACATGGCCAGGCTTCAAATGTCCGGATTCATTCACTTTCTTACCTTTGCTTATATATATATCTATCTATCTATATATATATATATATATATATATATATATATATATAGTGTGTGTGTGTGTGTGTGTGTGTGGATATATTTACGTCCGTACTGATGTTTATTAACTCCATGCTAGACAACGCTAAGTTTCAGCGTAAATCTCAATAAATTATAATTATAGTGATAACAGTGTAATACTAGCTCATCTCAGAAGTATAAATAAACATTGCATTCAATCTTTTAAAATAATAGTCAGTTATGTTGTCTTTGAAAATAGTTATTTTCTTTAGGAAATAAAATATCTGAAAAAATCTGGTTCATAGTCTGGTTCACAGATTAATATTTTGGCAAAGTTCAGCAAAGAATAAACGCATCATTTAAGAAATATTTTTGTATTTATGCATACAACCAAACTAGTTACAGTTCATAATCGCCTATCGTACCATGAACTGTCAATAACCAGGGTAAATAGATATACCCTTAGTGAAGCTCATTGAACTTTAAGCTAAACAAATTGTTCAAGGTGAGCTCATACATACAACCCATGTCTAATCATCCTGGAAAATGGTCGGTGTCATGTACAACTCCAGAAATACCTGACGCCTCATGTAATCATTTAGCTTTACAAGAGGCAGATTAGACTCAAAATGGATGACTCTTGATGGTCCTTTTTTAAAAATGCTTCCTTTCCGCACAGTATTTCTACTCTCTCACTTATACCCGGCTAAGCAGTAATGTTTTTAACTTCTTTGTTAATACCTTCGATGTACAAAGCGGGTGCCTTCTTGTAAAATCTGACTTCCTCATGTATTTTCTAGTAGATTCTAGAACTCATCGTATACATATTTTCTGTTTTGTCGCAGGTGATTCGTACTTTTGGTGTTTTCTTTTTTAATTTTCTTCACTTCAGCCGAATTGCATTTGGAAATGATTCTTATTATTTCTATACTTGATTTTATCCACTATACCATTCATTTTCTTTTCAAAGTCAGCAAGCTCTTCTATGACAGAAGGGTATCTCGTGGTTTTAATTTGGAATCTTTCCATATCTTCCTAGCTCCTTGCATATTTACGCAATGAAAACAGTGCTTTCCATCTCATTCTAGCAAGGGACTGATAGATCTTATTCAATAAAGTTTTGCATATATTCATGTCTGCGAGGTATTGGGATGTTCTTGAGAGAGTACGGAATCTTGAACGCTTGCATTGTTTGCTTCCCAACTTTATTAATTGTTGTATTGTGTTAGAAAAATGGCGCACTAGTGTAACAATACGCGCAGACACGTAAAATGTATTACAATATACTGGTCATTAAAAAGATTGTAGATGCGTAAAATAATTACAGCGTAAAATAATGTACTCAACTGTAGAACGAGAACGAAATTATAACGGTAAAAGATCTGCTGACCAGACCCATAGATGGTTAGTTTAAAAAAAAAATTCTCAATGCACAAACCAAAGGACTGGACGTACAGAAGGAAAAGTATATATAAGAAAAAATAAAACAGGATTAAATTAATTAGAAAGATTTAGAACTGGTTGTTTATATGCGTGTGTGTAGGTATCTCAGTAAGTGAAACAAAAGATCGTTACTTATAATTTCAAATCAAGAGTGTCCCCATATTTACTCTGAGAGTGTAATGGATACTGCGTTCGGTTCCTTTTTTATTTTTATTTTTATAGAAAAGCGCTGATACCGGTGAACCGGACGTTTTTCGTGATTGGTCTATAAAATACCAGGTTTGTTGCAGTGTGTATCATGAGAATAGTTGTAGTGGACGAATAACACATAGTCGATATCCGGTCAATATCAGCTGTTTCACATTGGAGAGATGTTGAAGGCCCCTTCTCTAATAATCCTACGCTAAAAACATCACTGATTATGTTTTTCAAATCATCAAACGAATGCATTAAAGAAAATATACATTTATTTCAGTTTATTTCTAAATTTCACCCATTTGTCAGCGATGTTTTTATATAGTCTAAATTTGCTGAAACTTTTTCAATTTTTTATTATGTCACATTTCTAATTGTATAATTTGTTTTTCAGTTGTCTACTTGCTTCTTTTGATATATTTTCTTTGAGCATAAGTGAATTATTCCGAATTTCATCCAATGTCTTTACTAAAAAATAGTATTTATTTAATAATAAGGAGCAAGAGGATTACTTAATGCAGTCATAATTATGAAATTGTTTACTTTTATGATCATATTTATATTTATGATTTATATTTATATTATAAGTGAAATTTGAAAAAGAAAGCAAAAACTACTCCGTCGTATTTAAGTTCTAATAGATGTTACATCCACCATTTAATACTGATTATTTCCCAGTTTCATTTCTTTAATAAAGACAATAATACATGTTTTTGCTAAAAAGGGATTTTTGGTGTTATTACAAGTGTAGATGTTATATTCCCAAGGATATTTAAGACTCTTCAAAATTTCAGTCATTTTTCTTAATCTCCGATCCAGCTTGTATTAACTGAAAGAAATGATCGTCTAAGTGATTAATGTAAATCAGAATATATTCAGTATTGAGCAAAAGAAATTTTCCAGCGAGCTGAAAAACAACTTAATATTTTACCACTTACCTACAATATTCGACAAGGTATTTTCATGAGTTACGTTTTTCTTTAATCAATCCGTTGTGAAACGTGAAACGTACGTTGTCATATACTTTCGAATTAAAACATTTCTTTTATTTTTTAATGCAAGAAGACATGACAGAAAATCCATTATTTGAATGCAATAGAATAAGTTATATAGTTAAATACGTCTGATGACAAAAATTAAAGGATGTCTCTGTACATTTAATGTTTAGATATAAGATTTAACCGCGGTTTGTATATATATATATATATATATATATATATATATCGGATGCGAAGGGTAAATTGTCGGCATTTTATAATTTTTATTTTGTGCATGTCCGTTGTTTTTGATCTTATTAACTATAAACATAGGGAGGTCAGTTCGGTACCGTCTGTGAAAAAGAAATGTACCACGTCGCAATTTATTCCAGCAGAAATTTGGAAACGGCTTGTCGTATTGCTTTGCATTTCGCTGTAAGTTCCAATACGAAGCTTTAAGAGTGTTTGAGTGTCAATCTGAGGACAGTACAAATATGTCTAATGGTGATTAGAAAGATAAGGCACCTCGGAAAGTTCACTTTGATCATTCTGCTAAGAAAAGAACTCACAAAGTTGTTGGTGATGGTCTCAGATTTATCACAGAGGCCTACATCAAGTTTTGTGCTAAACTATATTAAGATGGTGGCTTCTGGAAGAATCTTTTGTGTTGCTTTGTTTTGGTAAGATTAGAAGATAACACAAACTTGAATTAATGATGTTTATTTTTGGTATAAAACTTTAGGTTTTTACATCAAGTTACAACCTTTAAATTTTGTGTGGATACAGGAGCAGACTAGCTAAATTCTCTTCACTCTGGGATGCTAGTAGTAAACGAGCCTATCCCTTCTGGACTCTAGTGGTCAACTCACTAGCGTCTTCCCCTTTTTAAATCTCCTACACAAAACTACTGTCCTTAACTCCTACGTCTTACTCTTACTCTTACTCCTATTCCTACCAAAATAAACGGTTCCTTATTTTGCCGTCCAATTTTGAAATCTTGGCGTCAGTGTGTCTATTTTTTTCTATCTTTAGAACACTCGCCATTTTATAAACCATAACAAATCTATGTCAGGCAACAGAATTCTACATCATGTCACACAAGCAAGAGAACCCAGTCATCATTGTCAGACACTTTCTGAGACCACATCAACCCTTACATCTGGCCACCTAACTGCCCAGACTGCAGCTCAAATGTGTGGAGCACAATTGATCAACAAAACTCATTGTAACACCAAAGATGAATTGAAGGCAAGGATTATGACAGTATTTACTAACTTAATCAGGAGATCAGAAGAGAAGGCAATTTTATTAAATAAGTATACTCTTTAGTATTTCAAGGTAATTTTATAAAATTGTGATAAATATATCTGTTAAAATGAAATGTCAGGGTTATTTTTATTTTTGCGTAATTGAGATAATTTAACTATTGCCCTCCCCCTATAGTTGAAGAAGTGTGTTGAAGAAATTTTTCCACCAACCACTGTATTTCTGGAAATAGCCTAAAATAGTCAAATAATCATTTTGCAGTGCATGAATTAAAAATAATGAACATGGTTGCCTCTATTAATCGTGGCTTTAATTGTATGATTACATTCACTCCGTATTAGTTACATTCATTTACTTCCTACGTGCGATAAGCTATTCCTTATTAAATGGTAGACAGTTTTTTCAAATGGAAATACACTAAAGACGGGAACGTACGTTAATTTCCAGAGCTGAATTGTTGTCATTAATTCATTTTCAAAATTAAGAATATATTCAGTGTATGACATTTTCTTAAATATTGCATAGATACGAAAACGTGAATACGCAAAATAATATGTGAAAGAATAGTTTGATATTTAAATATTTACACTGTTGGATTTTCTTTGAGGTTGCCTTCATAAACTATAGCAAATTATATTTAACAAAATGTAAAGACAAAAAATCAAAGACGTAAAAGTAAAAAAGCATTGTTTATTACAAAATGTACTGAAAAATTGTTCTTTTAAAAAGAGACCTACATATATCAAATAAAAACGTTTTGAACCACTGTGATTAACAGGAAAATGTAATTTCCTCTATTCCGAACAATTCTCTTTGTGCACAGTGCACGAGATAGAGGTGTAGACATTTGCAGAAGACAATATTTTTGTCCCTTTTTCATGCATGGCTGCTTACAAGGGCACATATTTGTGTTTATATACGAAGAAAATGAAATGCCAGGCATATTACACTCGCTGATAAACCGCTAATAACACACACACTTACACACCACTCCGTATATATATATATATATATATATATATATATATATAATTTTGAGTTTAAGTGATTTTATATCCAGATATATAAACTGTCAATTAAAAGCAGCGATTTCAATTAATTTACACAAGTTTGTATATATATATATATATATATATATATATATATATATATATATATATATAGATAGATATAGATAGATAGATAGATAGATAGATAGATACAAACTTGTGCAAATTAATTGAAACTGCTGCTTTTAATAGTTTTCTTTTGCCATGCAGTCTGTTTTAGACCTACTGGAGTCACAGGGCGTAATCGATTTTTATTTTTGAATTTGGTCATTTGCAATGGTGTGTAATGATAAGAATCTTTTTTCGAGGTGTAAAATGAAATTGGTTTAACTTTAAAAATATTTCATCTGTGATTGTATCAGATTTTTATCACACCCAGACACTATTGTCTAGACTGTCGATTAGTTGTTCTACGGTCATTTTCTGCAATGTACGCAATTTAATATCGCTGCACGAACACACGAGCAAGCCTTCCAGCGAGATCGCGGATATTGTTGGTGTCAGCCTTTCATCTGTGAGTCGTGTCAGCAAAGTAAAAAAAAACCTGGATCCATAACGTCCAAAATATAAAGAAAAATGCGGTCGGAAATGAAAAACAAGGACAAGAGCCCTGAGATATATATATATATAGGTAGCAAATAATTTTCTAAACATATACTGTTAAATATAATAGACAATGAATGTTTATTATGTTTAATCATGAGTCATTCTAAACGTCGTATTTTCGCTTTAATTTTAGTTGAAAATAAAGACAAAAATTCTCCAAAATTTATATAATTTTTTATTAATTTGCTTCTAAGCTTTCGGCTTACATGAGCCATCTTCAAAGAGGTTATTTAGACGGTAATACAATACCAGCCACCATCACCGACGATTTTATTTTGTGTTGACATAAAACTCCGCTAGGCAACGGCAATAGTTACCAAAAATAACAAACGCAGTTCTCAAATTTGCAATGCGGTTCTATCACGTCACACCGCGTGATAGCGCGAAATTACAACAAAACCATGTATTCAAATGCAATGTCATGTGTTATCTCCGGATTTAAAGGTGATTTTATTAAGTGTTGGTTGTTTAGATTTGATGTACATGGCCTCCAATATCAGAAGGTTCCTCTTCCTATGTGTATGAGTAATGATAACCGTATTGTTGACGAAAATCTGTCTGATATTACCTACATGTTTATTTTTTTTAGAGAAATGTTGTTTAATTGTAGTCTGATCAGAAAGATGACATGTAAGTCTACGGAAGAGTGTGGTTGTAGTAAAACCAATATATGTACTGCGTTTTTTATTAGTATCAGAAAACGTGTAAACTGGTACACTTCATTGGTTTTTTTTAAGAGAATTTAGTTTAGTGTTTGTAGGATTATTAGAGACTATGAGGTCAATTGTTTTGAATTTTTAATAATATATAATGTGTTTAATTTGATTATTACTATGCACTGGTTTAACATTTCTACGTATTATGTTTTTGGGTGTTTTTTCATCTTGCTTGTAATTATTATGTATTTGGTTGCAATAGTGTTAAAATAGTGTTATATTTATTTTTATGTAAACTATTATTATTAATATTATCAATATTGTTAGAGCTATTGTTAATTTGTTGAGATACATTTTAATTTGTTGATCAATAACGGAGTTAGGAAATCCATTATTGACAGGTGTTTGCTTAATGTTGTGTAATTCTTTATAAAATATAGATTTGGAAGAAGATACCATTTGTGTGCGTTGAAGTAAGTTTTTTTATAACAGCTAACTTATTCGTTGGGGGCATTCACTATTATAATTAAGAAGACACGAATTTATGCTAGTTGGTTTCCTCTATAGAGAAGTAGTAAATCATTTTTATTTATATTATTTATTATGCTCATGTCGAAAATTAGATGAAAAATCAACTGACATGCTGCTGTAACATCAAACCAGAACAAGAGGAAGTTAGCAGATATAAGGCTCTGAATATATATATATATATATATATATATATATATATATATATATGTGTGTGTGTGTGTGTGTGTGTGTTATGTGTGTGTGTGTATGTGTGTGTGTGTGTGTGTGTGTATGTGTGTGTGTGTGTGTGTGTGTGAAGAATAACGGAAGCAATGCACTCTATTAGCTTGTCTAGCAATGCCATTAATGCCATCGAAGTACCAATGAGGACAGCTAATTAGAAAAACTGACTTTAAAATAGTTTTATGCTTTCTGAAAAAACGATCTTTGTCATTTAATGACATATTGAGGAAATAGATGTTTTTCATCATTCCCCTCTCTTTTACATCTGTGATTTAGCTCAGACCAAAATCGTATTCTTCTTTATTCAGCTGTATCAATGCAGCAGTGTACAACTGATGTTTCCGCATGTTGTATATTCCCATTGTACATTGGTTACATATGTCTAAGGCACAAGTAGGGAAGTCATTTAAAACTCAGCTGTCAACCATTATTTTTCTTTGTGTATTAAGTCTTTTTCTAGGCGGAGTAGATATTCTGCTTATATTTACAGTGTCTGATATTTAAATGTAAACGAATGCTGTACTCAGTAATATTATATTGAACGCAGACAATGCAAGTAGATTATGGTATTCTAGCAGAATATTTTGGTGCAATCAAAATCGGAGAGCCGAGTTCGAATTCCAGTTACTTTCACTTACACACAAATAGCTTTGGGAAAAATATTAATCTATCTCTTCTATCTCTAGTTATGGGTTGAATAATAGTACAGATTGAGTTCTGTAGACTTGGTTGCAACCAGTCTATCGTAGAAAGAAACGGCAACATATTGCAGGACTAGTTAGTCATGGATAGAAATAGACATGATCGCCCATGTGTACACTAAACCAACTGAAAAAATGCTCACAGAAATGTGACCACAAGAATGTGAAGGAATTTCTTGGTCTATTTTACTTTCTCAAATAAGTATTCTGATGTTCGGAAAAAATGTCTACTCGAATTACTTCCCAAATTAATATTTTAATGGCCAAACATCAGAATACTTATGTGAGCCAAATTAAATAATTCCAAAGATTGTGTCTGTTTATTTTTAATGAAATCCATATATACTCACGGATAATCTTCTGTGTATTATAATTGAAAGGTGTAAGAAATGAGCTGTTACAGTGAAAGATGATTTTATTATTTATTTCTCGATGTTCTAAAGTAATTTCAATCTCATTGCTATATCATCTTCAGGGGTGTGAGTTGGGGTAACAAACTGTGTTCTTCAAAATTACTGTAAGCGATATTCTTGCTACAAATATAACGGTTGATAAATTGCTTAGCGTTCATTAAAACATGAAAATTATCCAAAATGGGATTGTTATACTGTCATGCTCATGCCCGTAATAAAGCATGAAAAATCTATTTTTTGACAAATATTTTAGAACATTAATACAGTATTCGTAGCTGATTCTATTAATTGACGGCTTAAGTTGTTTTAATGAATGTTGCTTCGATGATTTGTAGTTTCCTTTTGTTGCTTTCTTAGTGTAAGATAGTTGTGTCGATCATTATTTTTTATATTGTGAATGTAGACAAGAATGTTGTTGTAGATGTCTAGAAATTGACGAATGGCCAGACATGTGTACTGTAAGAAGTCTCTTTAATGTAGTTGTAAATCCAACATATATATTTGTATTTTTGTTGTCTTTTTTTGTCGGAGATACATTCTTCCAATGGTTATTTGAATTGATATATAATGTTGGTTTTACGTAACACATCACTTGGTAGGGAGGAGTCATTACGAATAATTAAATGAAAACTAGTGTATTTTTTATAATATTTAATTTTGATATAGACATAGGATAATATGTATATTTAAAAATACAAGGATGTTAAAATAGAAATCCCAGGAATTGGCACATGAGTACATCAACAATTTTAGTCGTACTTGGAGCCCTCGGGTTGATTAAAAAATGTTCCAATAAACTCAATAAAGAGATTCTTGTTAGCTCATACCTTAAATAAAAAAATGTACTCACAAGTAAAGCTAACACCTTACAAAGTGCTTTATCGATAAAAACTGTGTGTGATTTTATTGTTTTAGAAAAATGCTCATTGGAAAATGTCAGAAAGCTATTTCTGATGTTTGGTCTTTGGTTGGGACCTGAAAAGAGAAGTGTATCTAATAGAAATTAAATGAAAAAAGAAAAATATTACATGTACAGAGTGTGTGAATGACGGGTGGCAAACAATTTGAACCTTTGAGAGATCGATAGCTTTATAATATATATGTTTATTCTTGATATATTATTATTGACATCTTTGTATAATCAATATAAAACGTTTTGTGCAGATGTTTTGATTTTGCTTACTACATACCTGCTTTTGCAACCCTGTGGATATATATATATATATATATATATATATATATATATATATATGTATATAATTTTTTAATGTGTTTTCACATATCGGAAAAACAAGCAATATAAATTTTTTAAATGGTATGCAATTCATAAATGAATGTATAAGATATCTGTTAAATAATCATTATCCTTCTTAGAAAATTTTTTTCGAGGTAGAAAAACTTGATATTTTCTGTACGCCATTTACTTTATTTTCACACAAGATATACATATGTTTTCTTTTTAGAGGCTAATTCAGAATATTTCACAATATTTTTATGTATTTATTTACCATGAAGCTAAATATGTATAAATAGGATTTATCAGATATCTGAAAAAAACATATACGCATACCAATATAAACAGCCTCAGAGGCACGCTATAACTTCAATCATTTACGAAAATTTATACTTCTAAAAAGGGTTTTAACAGGCGAATAAAAATGTGACATTGTAATCCGAAGACGCTTTGGAATAAGAAAAAAAGATGTTTTCTACATGCGAAAAAAATATAAAGAAAAATAGGAAAATATATTACCAGTTTTCTTATGCTGCAATTAATATTGGACAATTTCTGTGCAGATGATAAGACTTGATGCAATAGAAATGTAGTTCTACAAAAGGATTCTGAGAATAACATGGACTGAACATGTGACTGACGAGAACGTTTTAGGGATAACGAAGACATAATGAACATTTACACTTATAATCAGAAATATATAACTGAAAATTATAAAGCAAATAATGAGGAATGAGGTTACTAACTTGTGTAAATGCATGAAAAACATGTAGACATTGTAGTTTTACCTCCTTATTTAATATCTCGAGTTCTACGTATTTTCTTGTGTTTAGATTATCTTCATAGTCCACTCTAGTAGTTCTTACCCAACTAGTGTGTCTTTTATTTCTGCATACAGATGCATTATGTTCTATTTTATTACATGCTAAACGGTTCTTGTATTTAAATCGACAGTCTTTATTCCAGTGGAATCCACCACATCTATAGCATGCAGACGGGGGGTATTTTTATTTGATCTCTGGCATTAATTGCCTTATATCTTGGCATTTCTTCATTAAATTTTCGTTTTTCTTTTGAGGAGGTTGAAAATCGTAAATTTTTGTTTAACTTACGTATGTGTGCTACTCCTGATTCCTCAATATCTTTAGAGTCTTTTTTAATGCTCAAAAGTTTTTGACAGTCTTCCGATAGTTTAATCCAGACTTATTTTGAAGCTTCGTAAGCATTCTTTTACGCATTCTGCTGTCCTCGGCAGAGACTAATCCTTGTACGAATATAAAGCATTTAAAATTGTCCGAAGATAATTTTGTCAATTTAAAATCATCTTAATAGTTCCTAAGGATTGCGGCGAACCTAGAATAGTCCTCTCTTTCTCATTTTACGAGGTTGAGGCATTTCCACTTTGTGTGAAAAAGTGAAATCCTTGGACTGATGAGCTCCGTAAGGCATGTAACTGCCTCTTCAATGTCAATCCGTTTGTTTTCTTTGGCAGTATATAATCCACAAATTTTGTGTGCTCCTCTGTCCCTAATTTGCTGAGTGATAACCTTAGCTTTTTTTGCTTCCGTCCAGTTTTGGCAATCAATACTGAAAATGTCTTCATAACATTTCTGGTTATTGTAATAAAGGAACAACAACCAGAATTTGAGATACAAAAATAAGTATATTAAACATGAAGATACAAATTGAACACAGGTTAGTAATCCAGTTAGTACGAAGTATAAATACACGTCTCTGAAATGAAGCCACGTTGGAAGCTGACGGGTCTTGTGCAATAATATGCTGTATGAGTGAAGCTCAAAGCTACGAACAACAACGAACTACAACGCTGTATTCTCCGTGAAACCTCGGTATCTTCCGGTATCTCTTTGTATCTGACTCTGACGTTACCTTGTCGTAGCAGAAGTATATGTATATTTTAGACGTGTCTATTCTCCTGAAAAAAATGAAGACCCCACAACATACACGAAATCAAAACTTTGGAAGGACTTGAAAGGTGAATAAAATAGTTTCTGATAAAATCAGTTGACGTGAAACTTGAAAGGCTCAACATCCTGGTAACAAAATATAGTACCCATATAAATATTTTAAAAAAAATCTTATGCTCTTTTCTCTCATATTCATATTTATATAATCATTTCACCCCAAGCAATACGGTGGTGCAAAGGGGGATATATAAGAAAAGAGAGAAAGGTCATCTAAACAGAGCGTAAAGAGAAAGAAGAACCAGTTAAGGGGGTTACATAAGAGGAGAGTGAAAGTTTATATAATAGAAGAGCAAAGTAAAAGAGAAGGTAAGAGGGAGAGTAAGAGAAGGATAGGAATTCTGGAGAGAAGAGAGATACCTGAGAGCAAATTGAAAAGTGAGAAAAACAAGATAATTCCGGAGTTAGGGAGAGGATAAGAAAAGAACGTAAGTCAAGGGGAAAAATGGCAAATGTTTTTTTTTTATTTTAAACTATTGGAGATTGTAACCGTCAGGGAAGCAAGTACACGAAAGAGGTGTCCACAGGCGGGAAGTGCAAGAAAAGAAACGGTTGGAGTAGAAATGGCGGTAATTTTTGGTTGTTTTCACTGTTTAAAGGTAAGATCTTGCAGCCAGTCTAAATGCTAGAGTAAATGTGTGTAAAGGTGGCACCAATGAGTTAAGGTCAACAGAGCAGAGGCCGTGAAAATATTTTTAGATGTTCTTGTAAATTTCAGTTCATAAATAAGTTATAATTATTTTAAAATAAGGAGTTGCTTTTCAATAATTTTATACATACATACATACATACATACATACATACATACATACATATATATATATATATAATCCTCTAAAATATGTTGCCGTCATTTTTGACTGCACACTGTACCCTCATGTATTGTTTTGCATGGATGGTATGTTTTAAGTTTTTTATTTGACTTGAACTGAAATTTCAACATGAAAATTGAATGTAAAATGTTAAATTAAAAATGAATAATCCACTTCTAGTATATATATATATATATATATATATATATATATATATATATATAAAGGATGAATCTTTCATTAATTATTCTGACACATTTCCATTTATTGTTTAAACGTTTTCTTTAATGCAATACCCATTTTTGAGTAGATGCTCTCTTTATTTATAAAACAGTAAATTTATTTATTTTCTGATTTTTATCATTTATTACATTCCCGAATAATCGATCAAAGGTTTTAGTAATATATGTGTATACCGGTTTTCTAATAAGATTTCCCGAATATTCAAGCTGGTCGATGAAAATCTCCTGTTTAATAAATCTACTGTTTAAAGAAAAAACATCTACTAATAATAGTAATCATTAAAAATAATGTTTAAGAAGTATATATTTACTCCCTAGCTTTCCGGTATGAGATGTTATCATTATTTATCTTATCTAATCTCGGTCTATCTTCTAATCTTCGCTCTCATTATCACAATATTTAATTGTTTTCACGTGTCTGTTGATTTGTGTAGCATTCAGAGAATTACGAACTTGACACTTTATTCACTCTACCCAGTTTGATTGTTTTCGTTCCTCTATCAAATGATATCTGAAATTATTATTTAGTAATGATCCGTCATTGTTTACATTAAGCATAATCCTGTACTATGGATTAAAAATAGAATTACTATATCACTAAATTCACAAACCAATGGCTTATTCCAATACGGATGCTATTATTTCCTTCGTTGAAAATGCAGTATCTCAGCAGAAAATATTACTTACATTCCAGTTGAGAAATTAACTAATTACAGCTTGTCAGGCTGCAGATAGATAGATAGATAGATAGATAGATAGATAGATAGATAGATAGATAGATAGATAGATGTTGTTTTGTCTCTAATGATTCGTATAGTTTAACACATCATTAACCTAAGAACATTGTCTTTGTGTTGGTTAGTTTCCCTTTTACTATTTTCATTTCAATCCACACAAACTTCAATACTCGTCGCAGATGTGTAGTTCACGGCTGAAAATGTGTCAAAGATAGATATACGACTTGCAAATTTGCTAACATTCGCATATTCTAATG
This sequence comes from Ascarosepion bandense, assembly GCA_037127315.1. NCBI lineage: Eukaryota > Metazoa > Mollusca > Cephalopoda > Sepiida > Sepiidae > Ascarosepion > Ascarosepion bandense. Next base: position 1,068,287 of record JBBBDQ010000623.1, on the reverse strand, counting down.
GACAAATGTGGAAAATTAGGAGATTATTGAAGGGACTTCATTGGTCGAAAATTCAATCCCTGTCGAATTGATCGCAATAACGGCCATATTTATTTACTGGAACTTCTATTATTGATTTCTGTGAGGAGATAATAATGTGCCTCTGGTGTTCGCAAGAAAAGGTCAAGAACTCTATCAGTTACGAGAATCTACTTCTTGAACTAGGGGTCACCTAAGTTAATTGCATTGATCAGGAAAAACCCCGAGAAGTAATGGTGTCGATGATGAAATCTGGCGACGGGCCGATCAGTTGCACGACCTGTACATGAGAGTTTACAAGTGAACAATGACACAGTTGGCAACTTTGGATGTTTTTTGTCGCGAAAACGCAAGCAGAAAGTGGTTATATCGATTTACTGCTTAAGAAATATTTGTAAATTGTTGGTTATGTTTATTTACTTCCCATCTTTTATGTTCATGTTAAAAGAGAGTGGGTATCAGGAAAAGAGAGGAGGAGACGAATTAGGAACGGATGATGAATAGAGAAGAGGAAAAAAATGAAATTCGAGACGAGTATACAACGGAGAATGATGGGAAGTTTTGAATAAATTATTGTGGAAATATGAAAAGTGCAGAATTAATGACTGAAAAAATTGATAGATTAACATATAGGGAAGAAGGAAAAAAAGACAAACAATGAAAAGAAAGAAAGAAGCAAAAATGTAAAGACAGAAAAATAATAAAGATGATAATTGAAAAGAAAGAAATAACGACAAATGAAGAATAAACGATGAATAATTAAACTGAAAGAAAGACAAGAAAATAAATGGAAAGGAGACATTAAAAGAAACGGAGAAAAGTACAGTAAAAGAAAAAAAATGAAATAATCAAGAGATTAAAAGAAAATTTTTTGTTTGATTCTTTTTTATTTCTCGTAATAAAGAAGGAATTCAAAGATAAAGTGAACAGTAGACAAAAACATAAAGAGATTAACAGATAATTAAAATAGTACAGTAAGAAACAGAAAAAAAGAATGGCAAAACGAAAGAAAGAAGAGTTTAAAAGAATTAAAAAAGAGTACAGTAAAAGAAAAATGAAAGAAAAAGGAGAAAATAAAAAGAAATTAGTACAGTAATAGAAGAAAGAATGAAAGAAAGAAGTGATTTAAAAGTATCAAACAGTAGAGTAAAAGAAAAGAAAAGAAAATGAAAAAAGAGATTTAATGTAAGGGAGTCGGTACTGTACTAATTTCCTTACCTTTTAATTTATTTTTCTTTTCTTTTTTTTTTGCTTTTACCGTACTAGTCTTCTTTTCTTCTAATCACTTCTTTCTTTCATTTTTTCTTCCTGTGTAATTTTACTGTACTATTCACCTCATATTTGAATCTTTTTTTCTTTCATACATTTTTTCTATTTTCCTTTATTGCACTATTCTGATTTTTGTAAATCACTTCTTTTATTAACTTTTCTTACTTTAATTTACTGTAATATTTTAAATATTAAAAGGCAAATAGTACATTAAAAATGTGAAAGTATGAAGCGATTGAAGGAAAATGATAATAGTACATTAAAAAGAATAGAAAGTATGAAAGATTAAATAAAAAGATATAAAGGAAAACGAGTATAAAAAAAGAAAGAAAAATAATCAAAAATGAGATTTAAGGAAACAGACACCAGCAGAGAAAAAAATGATGAAACAGAAAAAAAAGATTAATACACAAGGAAAATAGAAGAGATTAAAACGAAGAATAGTACAACCAAAAAGAAAAAAAGAAAGAAAGAGATTAAATCAAAAGGTATCTAGTACAGTAAAGAAAATAGAAAGGAAAAGATTAAATGAAGAGTTTAAATAAAAGGATATTAGTACTGTAAAAGAAGAGAGAAGATTAAGTGAAAGAAAGAAGAGATTAAAAGAAAATGAGAATAGTACAGGAAAAGATAAAAGACTAAACATGTTAGGAAAGTAGATTAAAAGAAAAAGAGATTTGTATAGTAAAAGATAAATGAAAGAAAAAAGAATGAAAGATCGAAGAGATTAAAAAAAGGAATAGTACTGCAAAAAATTAAATACAAAGAGATCAAAAGAAAAGAAGAACAGTACAGTAAAAAAATTAAAATTATAAATGAAAACGAAAGATATGAGATTTTTAAGAAAATAAACGAGTACAGTGAAATAATAAATAAATATATATGAAAAGAAGAAAAGTTCTAATGAAAAGAAGAATATTACAGTAAAACAAAAACAAAAGAAAAACTGAAAGAAAAAGAGATTAAAGAAAAAGAATAGTAAGGTTTAAAATAAATGAAAATAAGAGGAGAAAAGGAAAAGGAACATAGTAGAACACAAAGATAAAAAAGAAAAAATCAGTGAATGAAATAAGCGCATTAAAAGAAGCAAAATTGTAAAAAGAGGTTGAAAGAAAAGGGGAATATTATAGACAAAAAGAAAAAAGAATGAAAGAAAACATTAGATAAAAGAATAGTAGAGGAAAAGAAAAGATGAAAGAAAGAAGAGATTTAAAGAAAAGGAAAATAGTACCATAAAAAAAGAAGAAAAAAGAATAAAAAAAATAAAATATTAAAAGATAACTATAATGCTACTGTTAAAAAGATAAAAAAGAAAAAAAAACAAGGAGATTTAAAGTGAAAGGGACAAGTAAAGGAAAATTAAAAAGAAAGAAAAAACTATAAAAGAAAGAACAGATTAAATTAAAGGAGAACTGTACAGTAAGAGAAAAAGAAAGAACCATGAAAGAAATAAGAGATAAAACGAAAGAAAAATACATCAGAAAAAGAAAGAAAAAGAATATAAGAATGAAAGGAATAAGAGAAATATAGAATTGTACAGTAAACATGAAAGACAGTAGAAAGAATGATTGAATTAATTAAAAGAAGTGTAGAATAGTACAATCAAAGAAGAGTAAAACTAATAAAAACGTAATATAAAAAGATCAGTAAGAGATTAAATTTGAAAAAATCGTAGAATAAAGCCACAAAAGAAGATTGCATTAAATGAATAAAGTAGAAGAAAGAATAAAATGCTAGGCACAAATAGTTAACCAGAAAACAATAGCAGTTCGTTAGAAAGGAGTAAAAGAAAGCGAAATACAAGGAATAGTTGTAGAGAGATGAGAGCAAAAAAGTGGAAGGAATATTTTTTTAACTTAATGCGAAAAGTGAAAGATATTTGATGAACCAAAAAAATGAATAGCAGAGACGAAGCGAATGTCATAGAGAGAAGATTAAATAAAAGCAGGTAGAATGAAATGAAAGAAATATGAAAAAAGGCAAAAATAATTCTTTGTAAGAAACACAAAAGACGTTGCATGACGCATATTGAGATGCTGTTGAGAAAATCAAATTTAAATTTGATTTTCTCAACAGCGTCACACCTGATGATCAATTAATTTAAAAAAAATGTAAAAAATGCACCGATCCAATTTTCAAGTTTTAAATTGCCAAAACATATATTTCTTTTCTTTTCTTTTGTCGAGACTTTAGATCTCATGAAAACGGAAACATCTGAGTGTCACATCTTTAAAATAATTATTTATTTAAATTTAATGCACAAATGAAACTTGAAGAGATGAGTGAGAGGTGTTTATCAAGAAACGATTGCATATTTTTTTTATCTGAACTGATTTATTTTTTTATTTCTCATATATTTACAATCATTACTCTTGCTTCAAAATTCTTCTTCTATGTGCTGTCATTTCAAGAGGTAGGCGATCATGGCCTTCCACATCTTCCTATCCCTGGTGGCTATTAGCACACTTTCACCTGTTACCCCATCCAAATCCTGCTCTGTCATCCACGTTGCTTTTCCCATTCTGTCTTTCCCTCTATCTGACCTTTTAGTATCAGATTATTCAAGCCCTCATTCTCCATGTCCCAGGAACTTGAACTGTCCTTTCCTGATGTTTCAGTTTGAAATTTCTTTTGTGTTTCTTTCCTTTCCAAGATTTCATCACTGCTCGGTCCATGATATCCTCCGCATTCTTCTGTAGAGCCACATTTCAGCGATTTAAAGTTTTTCCTTCATCTTTGATGAGATTGTTCAGCATTTACTGTTATACTGAAGAACAGATATCACATAGCAATCAATTACTATCTTTGTTTTTAGCAAAATTTTTCTGTCTCAAAATACTCAACTTCTGAAATGCATTCTAGGCCAATAATATCAAAAAGTCCGCTCACCTTGTGAAAGAAGGTAGACTTTTAGAGGACACCAAAGAGCCATTTAAGCCATTTTCTATGCTTAGTTTGTGCTTTGTTTCCTTAAAGGTCGCTCTGCTACCGAATAACTGAACGCTGCTTCTTTTAAATTTAGGTCATCCTAATTTTATCCAGAAATCTTTTGGTATCAACGTAACTTCACTGCTTGTTTCAACTTGCATATTAAATACTTTGCCATTTATCTTTATTTTTTCTACCTCTTTTTGTGTATTCATTGTAAAATTTCATAGTTTTCTTCTTCTTCTTCTTCTTTTTCTTTTTCTTTCTTCTTCTTTTCTTTTCTTCTTCTTCTTCTTCGGGGAATTTTTCTATTTGCTTTTCGTATTTGTATACGTTTTGAAAATGATATCTTTTTGCAATTTGAGCATATTTTCTTCGAGCTGACAGTTGTACTTGTTTCTATCGTGATTTTTCCACAATATCTACATTTAGTTAGGGATTCGATCATGGTCGTCCTATATATCGCGAATTATTCTTTTGGTTGATTATATTTTCTAATCATTACTTTTTGCACAAACTTGAGGCTAGATTCCAAACTCATTCTGCTAATCTATAAACATGTTAGTATTTCTTTGTTCAAATTTTGGTCTTGCAAGCTTTCAGTTACGATAAGAAGAATTAATTCATCTTCTATATTAATTTCCTGTGTTCCCAATTTTTTAAATTCCTAATACTTGGATCGTACTTTCAATGTATGTAAGTATTGTATAATGGACTCATTTGAGGCTTGTCTTGTTTCTATAAACATGGTTATTTCAGCGATTACCAATCTTTTTTATTGTATTTACTTTTTTTAAAAATTTTCACAATTTCTTCAAATGTCTTTTTTTCTAATTCGCTCACGTAATACATTATCGAAATGTTCGCACCCAACAATAGCAAGAAATAAATCAGTTATTACATTTTCTCCTCCGTCGGTCTTTCAGACTCTTAATTTTTTTTCCTGTTGTAAGTTTTATCCATGTTTCTATGTGTTCTGGATTATCTATCGAATTTAAGGATCCTATCGGAGACACCATTGTCATGTTTTGCATTTCTTTGTGCGTAGTTCTTTGTGCGTTGATACCTGCCTATTAATTTGAATACGACACTACAATAATAATGAAAGAAAGAAGAGATTAAAATGAAATAGGTTACAAATATGTTACTTCAGGTTATATATACACATTTTTCTTTCTTTTTTCTTTGTGGCGAATTTTTATGTGAAATCTAGTTATATAAAGAAGAACGGTCTAATCAGTGGTCGTGACTTGCGAGGTATAAGTGAAAGGCAATATATATAACGGTTTTGACTATTTATTTTTTGAGTTAATCACACATCTCAATAGGGAATTGTAGTTGCATAAACCTAATGCAAAACGTGTGTTTAAAAAAGTGTGATTTATTTTCGTTCAGACGTTTTGTTGACTTTTTCCTGTTGTGCTTTTCTATTATTCTCGGTGCAACTGTCGCTGATTTTTACTGTGGTTTTGTTGAAAATATTGTGGAGTTATTTAATATAGGGAAGTGTTTGTGTATGAGTTTAATAAATATTTTACCGCAATTCTTTTTACGTTTTTATTCTCCTGTTGCATTTTAGTTCTGTGTAGTGTATATGTGAGTGTTACCTGGCATCCACTATATTTTAGAACTGTTTCATAGTATTTCTTAGCCACTTTGCAAATGCTTTAACTGCAGTTAGTTTATTGGGGTATCTGCTAAATTATTTTTGTTGAATTCATGGATGAAGTATATATATACAGTGCTTTATCTTTTGCTTTTCTGCATTGTTCATATGTACCTTTTCTTAGATTGAATGTGACATGTAGAAAATCTGTATAAACTTATAAAACAAAAAATAATATACGGGGTGAGAAAGAAATACCACTTCCATATACCTCCCAGAAATACCTCTCACATAATGGTAAGACGTTACCCGTAGTGACGTCTTCAGCTAGCAGAATATATATATATATATATATATATATATATATATATATATATATATATTTCCATATACTTTACTGCCAATCTTTTTCATTTGAATGCGAGCAAAAATATTTAACAGTGATACAAATAATACGGTAAAAAGTGTACTTTAAATTTATTTTCAGTTATGTTAATATGATTTTTACATAAGCTATACACAGGCAATTGTCAGTGTATGTATTAACCAAGCCCGTCACTCAATTGGCATATGTTGATAAGGTCTGATTCACCAGAGACTGTCCCGCTATCTTTTTTTTTAATCATTTCACCCCGAGCAAGGCAGAAATACCACTGATGTGCAGAGGGCTACATAAGTGTAAAAAATTAGAAAAGAGTGTGAAGTACAAACTAGTTAGAAAGGAGCAATAGAAAGCTGAGAATGCAGGTGCGAGGACAGATACATAGGTGGAGAGAAATGGAGGTTATACGGGGTTGGGGAGAGAGCTAGAGTCCAGTGGTTAGTAGATGAGTATTCACTTTGCATTTAAATTTCTGGAGGTTGTAGCCATCAGGTCATCAAGAATATGGGAGCGAGTTCCACAGACGGGATGTGCGAGAGAAGAAGTTGCAGGAGTAGATTTGTCTTCTGCATTTGGCTAACCTGACTGTTGCCAGTTTGGTTGCACGAGTAAACACCTGTTGAGGAGGCACCAGTGACTTAAGTTCGTCCGAGCAGAAGCCTTGAAATCATTTATAAAACAGACAAAGGGAGGCCACATTTCGACGGTGGGGAAGTGGCTGCAGTCGAGCCACCAGATCAGTACCTATCACATTACAGACTCTCCTTTGGAGCCTGTCAAGAACACTGAGGAGAACGGCAGGGGCGCCTGACCATAAATAGCAGCAGTACTCTATACACGGAGGGATGGTCGACTTGTATATAAGCAGGATGGATTCAGGCTGAAAAAACATCCTGGATCGATATAGTGACCCAACCTTCTTAGCAGTAGATTTTGCTATGGATTCTATAGAGTGGTTCCATTAATGGTCTGAGGACAGGGTAAGGCCGAGGAGGCGTAGTGTATTGCTTGGCCCATGCTTATGGGAGGCAGGAGAGGTTGCCTGTAATGGTTGACAGACAACAGCTTGGTCTTAGACGAATTGAAGTTGACAAGCCACTTCTTGCCCCAGTTCACCACAGAGTGTAGATCCCGTTCAAGGTCAGCAGCGAGATTATTTCTGTCCGCCACGACAGGTTTCTTACTGGTGCGGCTGAACATGTTATGCGTTCTAAGGAAGTATTCGAACCTGTGTCCCCTAGGGGATACCGTTATTTGATCTGACGGTTCTTAACTGCTCGACAACATAAGACATACGGTCAAACAAACACGAATAATCCTTTTCAACACATATTTCCCTGATTTTACATATCTGCTCAGTGTTCGCAATCGAATGTAATCACATAAATTTACGAAATTTGGCGTAATCTGTTACGAAATGGATTACCACCGACATATTTTTAATTTATTTGTTTAAACATTTTTGGCAAGAAGATTTCTCGAATTTTCAGGCCGGTACGTGTAAATAAATATATTGCATCTACTCAAATACGAGTGTCAATTAAAAATATGTCATAGTTAATCCATTTCGTAACATTTCGAATATATATATATATATATATATATATAGAGAGAGAGAGAGAGAGAGAGACAGACAGACAGACAGACAGACAGACAGACAGATAGATATTTGATATGAAAAGTATACAGATGTTTGTCCTGTACAGCTAAGACGCAATACATTTCTCTTATATATTCTACCTATTTTATTATACTATTAATTTATACGCTCTAAGTTATTCAAGAATGTGAATTGTGTAAGAGATTCTCTGGTGGAATGACATAGACTGACATCAACGAAAGAATAGCAAACGAAGTAATTGAATCGGTTTTAATCCCTAGTAGAAAGCCATAAGCATAGCCATCAATTTTCCGTTCATGAGACTCTAGAACGGCGGTCGGCAAATACGCTGAAATCATCCCGAGGGGTAATATCAAGATTTCTGACTGCAGTGAAGGAATAACCAAATACCTGCATAAATCGAGTCTAATCTGCGCTACTACCAAATAAAGCAATTCAAAAGTCTTTATCAGTCGTTTCACAAATGAAGAGATACACAACTGTATCAACTCAAGTCAGCAATTATTTTTTTTAATTTATCACGCTATCTTTATATGATTTCAGGTTTATAATGAACTTCTAAGCGTAACTGTGATTGGCATAAAGCCTGCAGCATTCAGTGAGGATTAAACTCACTACTACTAATTGTCCCAGATGAGATCAAGTCCCAAGTAGGCATCTATGCAGATGACACCACAATATACTCCCGCACCAGTAAGAAACCTGTCTTGGCGGACAGACATAATCTCGCTGCTCACTTTGAACGGGATCTACACTCTGTGGTGAATTGGGGCAAGAAGTGGCTTGTCAACTTCAATGCATCTAAGACCAAGCTGTTGTCAGTCAAACATCATAGGCCACCTCTCCTGCCTCCCATAAGCATGGGCCAAGCGATTCTCCTTGAGAGCAATACCCTACGACTCCTTGGCCTTACCCTCTCCTCAGACCTCAAATGGAACCAATATATTGAATCCATAGCTAAATCTACTGCTAAGAAGGTTGGGTCACTATGTCGATCCAGGATGTTTTTTCAGCCTGAATCCATCCTGCATATATACAAGTCAACAAGCCGTCTGTGTATGGAGTTCTGCTGACATTTATGGTCAGGCACCCCTGCCGTTCTCCTCAGTGTTCTTGACAGGCTCCAAAGGAGAGTCTGTAATGTGATAGGTACTGATCTGGTGGCTCGACTGCAGCCACTTCCCCACCGTCGAAATGTGGCCTCCCTTTGTTCTATAAATACTTTCATGGCTTCAGCTCGGACGAACTTAAGTCACTGGTGCCTCCTCAACAGGTGTTTACTCGTGCAACCAGACTAGCAACTGGGTCCCACCCATTCACAGTCAGGTTAGCCAAATGCAGACGACAAATCTACTCCTGCAGCTTCTTCTCTCGCACTTCCCGCCTGTCGAACTGGCTCCCATATTCTCGCTTTCCTGACGGCTACAGCCTCCAGAAATTTAAATGCAATGTCAATACTCATCTATTAACCACTGGACTCTAGCTCTCTCCCCACCTCCGTATAACCTTCCCTTTCTCTCCACCTATGTATCTGTCTTCGCCCCTGCATTCTCAGCTTTCTATTGCTTCTTTCTAACTAGTTTGTACTCCTCACTCTTTTCTAATTAATCTTTTTACATTTATGTAGCCCCCCGCTCATCAGTGGCATTTCTGCCTTGCTCGGGATGAAATGATAAAAAAAAACAGTTTTATACGTTAATCTGACTGTCACAGGGTGAAGAGTATGTTTCTAGAGAAAATCGTAATATCATTAGGAGTTCTAAATATTCACTCTTTTTTCCACTTTGTATAAATTGCTATCTATTTTAGTTATTGTTAAAGGACTACATAAATATATGTAAAATTTCGGCGCAACAGAATACCTAGATATAATTACGATGGAGGTTATAGCAAACAGTATTCAATGACCGCTAATCTACAAAGAATGCATATTTCATGGTGAAATAGCATTTTAATGAAAATTTATTACTACTGATAGTTGTTTAATTTTCTTCCTTAGTTGTTCGTGTTGTATTTAGTTAAACCTTTTAGAAATAAAAAAGACATTATCTAATTTTGAGGCTTGCACGCTACAAAATCAAATCCTCAACTTGTGTACTGAAGTCATAATAGCCTCATTAGATCGAAATTCTCAAATGCATGTAGTCAATGTCGTCTATTTTGTTCAGATATATCTAAACTGTCACCTGAAGACTCTTCAAATCAAGCGATTAAACCCTGTATTTTTAGGTACCTCCACCCTTCATCAGATGTCGATACAGAATGACAAATAATTGTGTTAAATAACAGAAAACTAAATCATTTGAAGATTTTCAAAAGCGGGGAAAAGTAAAATGGATAGCACGTGTACCTAAAAAGAAAAATAATGTTTTAATCAGGATGCTTACTTCCAACACTACTTTAAACAAAAGATTAGAAAGAAAATACCATTAAACCAGAAAAAGCAGTAACAATGGACTTGAGGCAGCTATTTTCTTAAGAAACCGTTTTGAGAGAATGATTTCATACCTTTCAACCGACAGTAATGCTGGCTATTTGTCAAATATTTTCTTATAGGGAAACGGCTGATATTGCAATTACTATTGCCATTAGCATTCACTGTGATAAGCAGTGATGACAACTTATACCTAGGATACTATTAACTTGCTGACTACCACTGTAAATATTTTTGAACATTTTTCTCTCAATAATGTATGTTCTTTTTTAATTAAATTCAGTACATTGACACTTGCTGTGGAACAGAGACACATAATGGCTAAATCAGTCAGTTAAGTCCCATACGTTATACACGCTTGGGTGATCATATCTCAAACGGACATGACTGATTAGGGAGAATATTTTCCTGTAGTAAGTTGCCATTACTTTCTGAGGTAGAGTGATTAACAACCAAGACTATAGAAACTAATCTGCATATCTATTTAACCCATATCTGGAGAGAGAAAAGACGGATTAAAACTTTACCCAAGGGTATTTGCCCGTAATTGAATACAACGAATTTCACTGTAATTTAGTTAAATACTGGTTTTAAATACTTATTATTTTTTTAAATCGGTATTGGCAAGGCTGTAAACCTATTAAGACATAAAGTGTGACAAAGTGTGGATGAATTAGAAGCAAAAACATTAATAATTGGCATGGAAAAGAAATGTGTAATCAAGGCGGACAGTATATAGTGATTGGCATTCCATTGAAATATTTGCAGAATAAAGTTGACTAGAAAGTTCGAAAAAACCAGCTGTTAGCAGTGAACTTGCGGTCACATGTCAGTCAGTCAGTTAAGTGTCATCGAAAGAGACATGACAGACTGGGCAGAAGATTATCCCGCACTAGGTTGTCATTACATTCTGCGGTAGACTGGTTGCCAAACAAGGCTATAGAACCAAATCGGTCCTGTTATTTAACCCATAACTGGAGGGAAGTGACGGATTAATACTTTTCCCAAGGGTATTTTCACGTAAGTGAATGCAAGGAATTCAACTAGAATTCTACTCCCGATTTCACGTCCTGAGCCAATATCCACTGCACCATAATGCGCATCCGCGTACGGTTACATGTAGCCATTTCAAATGTAAATGAATGTGATCTCGTATCCAGTATATTACTCCGCTTAAATTAAAAATACTTAGGAACTATAGCGAAGATCTCACCCAAACAATTAAGATTATATTTAAAGAAAAGAGACTAAGAGGGAACCATGCGACTGTGGGAAAGTGGGTGAAGCTGAGTCGCCATATCAGGACCATTAGTATTACTGATTATTATTTGGGTTTTATGAGGGAGCTCAAGGTAAATAGCAGTGGGGTAACGGATCATATGTGGCAGCAATGTTCTAGGTATGAACAATTAATCGATTACTTTTTTTACAACAGCATGGAGCATTCATCTGCAAAAATATTCAAATACTTCCTATTTTCAACTCATTCTTGAATTATAAATAATTATATTTCAAGTGAAAATAAATATATTTGTAGATCGTTCATTATTGCAAGCAAATGAATAGTTAAATTCGCTAAGAAATTAAAGTGTTAAGAAATAATTGGTAACAGAAGAGAATAGTGTTTTACACATTATTTTATCTGATTGGACAGAATATATCACCAAATGTTTTGTGATAAACTGTCATTAATTTCATTATTATAACAAAATCAACAGATTAAAAAGATTGAGAACAGAATTGACTGAGCAAGAGGTAGTTTCACGCAACACCACAATTTGCTACAAAACCAAAATCTGAAAACTGAGGTTATGTTCTTAAAAAGCCTTGTCAGATCGATACTTCAATATGGATGAAATGCATGTCACCAAACTCATTTAGTAATATCTAAACTATTAGCAGCATCCATTTTTTTAAAAATATTCTCACTCCAAGATAGGCATTCAACTGCCACTATTGCGCATGGGCCTACATAGGGGAAGGTAAAGAGAAGGAGTGGTTAGACATAGGGAATGTCAGGAGGAAGGTGACAGATGAGTAAGGATAGCGAGGATGAGGGTTGGGCAGATGGGAAGAGTGTTTGATAGAATGGGAGCAGGTTAGTGTGTTAGGAGGTGTCTATTGACCTTACATTTAAACTCCTGGAGATTGTAGCCGTCGGGGAAGCAATCGTGTAGAAGAGAATTCCACAGTCGGGAAGTGCGAGGAAAGAAAATGTTGGAGTAGAAGTTGCGGTTGCATTTTATCGGTTTCACTGTAAAAGGGTGGGATCTAGTTGCTAATCTAGTATCTCGTTCAAATTCGTATTGAGGGGGCACCAGTGATCTAAGTTCATCGGAGCAGAAGCCGTGAAAGTATTTACAGAAGAGACACAGGGAAGCCACGTCGCGCCGGTGGGAGAGAGACTGCAGGCTGTCTGCCAAGTCGGTATCTATCATATTAAGGACCCTCCTCTGAACCTTATCGAGAAGTCCGAGGAGAATAGCAGGGGCATCCGATCAGATATGGCAGCAGTATTCAATGCACGGGCGGATGGTAGATTTATAAATGTGCAGGATAGATTTAGACGGAAAAAACTTCCGGGCCCTACACAGAGAACCGACTTTCATAGCAGCGAATTTAGCAATGGATTCGATATAGTCATTCAATTTGAGGTCCGCTGAAAGTGTGAGACCAAGGAGGCGTAGTGTTTTACTCTCTGGGAGGCAAGCCTGGTCCATGCTAATTGGAGGCAGGTGAGATTGTCGATGATGGTTAATTGAGAGTAGCTTCGTTTTAGAAGCATTAAAATTTACTAACCATTTCTTACCCCAGTCCAATATGGATTGGAGGTCTTTTTCAATCTCGGCTGCAAGGTTAGCTTTGACGCCTACACCAGATTTTTGTAGGAGGCGAGAGTAAACTGTGGTGTCATCGGCGTACAAACCTATTTGGGCTCTTATGGAATCAGGGAGATCATTAATGTATATCAGGAAGAGTGTAGGACGTAAGATGGAGCCTTGGGGGACACCTGCGTTTGTATGGTAGTTCTGGGAGGCATGTCCGTTTAATACCACCTTCATTGTGCGGTTAGAGAGGAATGACTGGATTAGTTCAAACAAATGTCCAGTTATACCATAGCTCCGCAGTTTACATAGAAGGCCAGCATGCCAAACTCTGTCGAACGCCCTAGATATATCCAATGCAACGGTTCGGGCTTCGCCATTCCTGTAGAGTGCCTGGTATATGTACTCGGTGATGGTCGTTAGAATATCAGCAGTAGACCTGGTGAAGCGTAAACCATATTGCTTGTCCGAGAGGAGCCTGTGTGCTGTGAGATGCTGAACCACCTCGGCTTTGATAATGGCTTCGAACACTTTGCCAAAGATCGGAAGAAGGCTGATATGGCGGTAATTTGCAGGGTCAAAGGGTTCTCCAGTGTTTTTAAATATAGGAACTACAGAAGAAGATTTCCAACAGGCAGGAAAGCAGAAAGCAGATAGGCAGAGGTTGTAGAGCTTAGAAAGGACAGAGGAGAGTTCAGGGGCACATTTATTTAAGACTATTGTTGGGATTCCGTCACCACCGCTCGCTTTGTGAGGGTCAAGTTTTAAGATTATCTTAGAGACAAGCGAAGGTGTAATGTGGACATTATTCAGTTGTGCCTCGGTTCTAGGTGAAAAGTCGGGTGTAAAAACTCCAGATGAGTCCATACTCGAATTGTTCGAGAGTCTGCGGGAGCAAAGTATTCAGCCTTATCTGCTGGGGAGGTGAGGACCTCAAATTTGTTGATTAGCGGGGGTATTGTGAACTTGCTCTTGTTAAGTACTCTTTTACAGAGTCGCCAGTAGTCTTTAGCACCGAATTTAGAGCATGCTATGCGTTGCTTCATTCTGGCAGCAGACAACATCTTAGCTTCGTTAAGTATCCTTTTACACTTATTACGAGCTGAAGTGAAAAGGCGCCTGTTTTGGTCCGACGCGTAGTTACGATAGAGTCGGAAGAAATGATTCCGGTGGGCAATGTCAGCCGAGCAAGCGGGTGAGAACCATGGAAACGAATGAGATTTAAGCTGGAATTTCCTAGCAGGGATGAAGGCATCGATACCAGCCTTAACCCAGAAGAAGACCTCGGATGCACATTCTTCGATGGGAAGACTAAAAACGTTGTTCCAAGGGATGTCACAGAGGAAGTCTCGGAACGAATCCCAGTCTGCTCTTTGATAGCAGTAGGATATTCTACTTGTCTAGGTTTCATGGGTCGGGCGGGAGTGGAGTGAAATATTGACGGACACTACAGTGTGGTCAGAGTTTCCGAGTGGGCAGAGTTGTCTGGTAGTGCAAGAGTCTGGGATGGAAGTGAAGCAGAGGTCTAGAAGTGAGTCCCTTCCGTTAGGGTTGTCGGAGAAACGCGTGGGGAAGTTCACTACTTGCGTAAGGGATTGGGTGATTGAAAAGTTCATGGTGTGGACACCAGCAGGGTCAGTGACAGCGTTCTTCAGCCACTTGGTGTGGTGGGCGTTAAAGTCACCAAACACGAATACATGGGCAGAAGAATGGGAAGAAATTGCTTTGTCGATATTGTCAGAAATGATTTCAAGTAACGAACAGTCAGGGGAGGAAGGAGAGCGGTAGATAAAGAAGAGATAGCTAATCGAGCTGAGAAGTGAGAGGCGAAAGCACATGAATCTGGGGATTCAAAAGATGACACCCTAGCTAAGGGAAGGTATACTTAGAAGCCACGAGTAAATTCCTGTGGGCGGGCACCAGAGAATGAAGTTCATCTGAAGCCGTGAAAATATTTGTAGAAGAGACAGAGCAAAGCCTCAGCCCGTCGTTGAGCTGACAAATCAGGATCGATTACATTGTAGATCTTTCTTTGGATTTTTTCGAGGACTCTGAGATGAATAAGAGAAGCACTCGACCAAATATCACAACAGTATTCAATGTACGGACAAATAGTAGATTTATAACTTGCAAAATGAATTAAAACGGCAAGAAACTTGCTGGCCCAGCACAATTACCCAAGCTTCTTAGCTGTAGATGTAGCACTTGATTCGATGTAGTCATTTACTTGAGATAGACTGAGAGAGTGAGGCCGAGGAGGTGCAAGTTATTGCTTTCAGGGAGACTAGACGGGATACATAGTGATGAAAGGTAGAAAAGTTTCTCTATGGTGTTTACAAGAGAGCATTTTCGTTTTAGAAGCATTAAAATTTACGAACCATTTCTTACTCTAATCCGTCACAGATCAGAAATCATGAAATGTGGTTCAGAGGAACTTTGAGTGGGTAGCCGATAATTTTTTCACATGAAATATATAGATATATATATGTGTGTGTGTGTGTGTGTGTGTGTGTGTGTGTGTGTGTGTGTGTGTGTGTGTGTGTGTGTGTGTGTGCGTGTTAGTGTGTGTGTGTATAAATTCATCTAGAATATATCTGTTAAAAGAAAAAATGAATAATAACAAAGAAAATCTAAGCTGAAGCATTTTGTCCTATCAAGGTAAATGTAAGTATTTTATTTTGCAATCAGTATTTATAAATAAAAGCAAAGCTGTTGTTAATGTTTCAGAATTATTAAATTTATGAGACTTTCATGAATACATTGGAGTAAATTCAACCATAGCATTGATGTAAAGAATGCCACACTTAATAGAAAATAATGTAAGATACTTAGGCGGAATATTCTCAAGAGTACCGTTATTGATTCTTATCAAAATATAAATATGCGCCTCGCAATTTTTCAAATATTTCCATTTCTAAAAGAATTACCACTTTCCAAAGCCAACATACATTACTATAAAAATGTTAAAAAATTAAAAGAAAACAGTTAAATTCATGACCTCATCCTATTTAAAATATGAAATAGATAAATTTATTCCACACTAAAATTAAAATAATTCAAATATTAATTGCATTAGAAATAATCATCAACATTATTTACTATGTTTCGTTTATTAGTCATTAAATTACGTTATTATCATCCTCCGTAACACAACTATATTTCGCAGCTAACATAATGAATAATTATGAGCATTTCTTAAATTTAAAATTAAGAAAAAATAAAGAATTTTACTTTTTAAACAAATATTTATTGCAGAATATAATCATTTCATTTGTCTTGATATAGTCCATCAGAGGAGGAAACGTGTCTGCTAAGTGTATATATATATATATATATATATCCACCATCCATGATCACTTATTCCAGATCTCACGTTTGTCTGGCGACTTGTCAAAAATTGTTGCAGCTTGACTGGGATGTCTTACGTCACCCACCATATTCACTAGATATTACTCTTTTGGATTTATACACTTTTCAGGTCCTTGCAAAATAACCTCAGACTTTTCGCATGACATCAAAAGCACCTTAATGTGTTCGTTGCCGAGAAACTAACAAAATTCTGTAAATCATATGTTGAAGAAAAATGGAGAAATATGGTGCAATAAAATTGTTTATATTCTGTGGAATGTATTTTTTATGGCATAATATTTTTTTGTTTTGTAATGTCCATGAAAAATCGGCATGAACTTTCCGGACAATCTCATATATATATATATATATATATATATATATATTGTTTATTTGGGCAGCAATCTCACTTTTATATAATTTTTATTAAAAATGACAGACAAGGCGTGGTGGTTAAGTTTTTTATGTGATTTTATCTTTTTTTTTTTTTTGCGCATATAAATTATATAAAAATTGTTCAAAAATTTTGATTATCCGAGCGCATTCGGCTATGCTTTCAACCATTTTTTGAGGATGAACGCTATTTTACGTGTAACAGAGTGTTATGTACAATGTGGAGTAGTGGTATGTTTTCTGTACCGAACACAGTAAGTATGTTAGCGTGTTCATATTTGACGTTGTTGAATGTTGGGTGTTCCTTTTTATTAATAAGACTTTCGTTATTTTTGGTCTTTTTTTTTTTTTTGCAATATGTGATGCTATGATATTTGTGTTGTTAAGGAGTATCTCTTAATATTTTACTCAGCTTCTGGAACGCTTCCTTCGCCATGCCAGTTTTCCTTAAGATCTCTGTGTCTCACTTTCCGTCTTCTGTTAGAACACTTCCCAGGTATTTAAATTTATGTATCTGCTTGATTCTAGTATCCCCCACCTGCATTTGGCATTTTGGGCTGTTCTTTTTGCTGATGATCATGCATTCGGTTTTCTTGCAGTTTACTTGTAGTCCTTTCTTGTCAATCTTTTCAGCTACCTTCTGTATGAGGTCTTGTAGTTTTCTTTCCGTGATATGTACTAACACTTTGATTTGTTCTTAGTGGTCAGGCGTACAAACGTATCTCGGTCTTCCTCGATCCATAGTTTGTGGTGTCACGAATCTTGCCCCAGAAACACGAACATTAACAGCAGCAAATTTTGAATGACTCTGCTGCCTTTGGTCTGGAAACGTCATCTGTTATTGATGTGCAGCCTCATATCAATTACCATTTGCGCGGCCGTATGTAAAAATCATATCTATCTGCTCACTATATCAATATACTGCCATTGTTAAATGTAAGACCTTTCAGTTTGCTCACTACTACACACGTTAAAGACATACTAGCCACAAATGTACACGAATGACAAATGAAACCTATTCATCATGCCAACACTGGGCCGTCTATCGTAAACTTACTTTAAATTTAATAACTCAAAAACGGAAGATTTGTGTACATATGTTTATATGGAGGTCCCAGCTTTTCTGAGAGGAACACACCCTCAGTGTTTTGATTCATCCTATATATATATATATATATATATATATATAGTTCGGTGGTTTATATCTTGAACACCTTTTTGAATATATGTATGCATGTATGTATGTTAAAAAAGATAGACAGACAGACAGACAGAGAAAGCTAAAAAATACAAAAAATTCCAGTTTAAAATATATTGCCAGACTTTGGTATATGTGTTAGGTGAAGAGCTTTTCTACTGCCCATATATGAGTATGCGTTTTTGTGCATTAAGTGCAAAACATACGAATCTAAATCAGACATGCACACGCTCACACGCACGAAAGGATACACACAAACAAACATATATATATATATATATATATATATATATATATATATATGCAATATGAGAGCAGGTGAATGAATATTTTAAAATATTATAGACCCAAGACACGCATATATTGACGCTATTCATATTGTCATTCTCAATTACATTAATATATTCCCGTCTCTAATAAGGCATTTGCACAGGTGTTTTTCTAAGTATGGATTCGATAATCAAAGGATACGTCGGAAGCTTTTTCAACTATTATTGCGCATTATTACTTTAATCTGGCAATCAAGAGCTTATATAAATTTAAAATATACGAGAAACGGATGACGTCCATTATGAATGACGCTGCAGTGATAGCTGATTTTGAAGTGCTTAAATCTATACAATTGTTTAAATATTTGTTTTACTAATTTTTTCCTTATACATGTCTCAAGATCTACTCACCTTAAAGGGTTACTGAAGGCTGTTATTGTGTTAACGGTAAAAGTAAAGGGATTTTCGTAACGTTTACTCAGTTATTTTTGGTTTGGCAAAAGACTTCAATAAGTAATCCGTCTCGGCATCTTGAATATTTGGCAAAGAAACTAAAATTTAAATACCGATGCGCTATAATCTTACTAAGGTCTAAAGCCATCGGTGCATTGAAGAATAGTTATATTACCTCCCTTTTAGGTATTTGCCAAGATATTAAACGTAATATAAATGTAAGAGTATTAGAAATTAACTCCCAACGTCAGAAATTTTGATTAGATGGCTCAGATTTTAAGAATCTCAGAATTTATTGTCTGTGATATTTAACTATATATATATAGTTAAATATCACAGACAATAAATATCTATCATATTTAATCATGAGCTGTTCTTAACATCACATTTTGGCTTTAATTTCAGGTGAAAATAAAGACAAAAATTGTCAAACATTTAGATATTTTTTTATGCTGGTTCTAAGCTTTCTGCTCACATGAACTATGTTCAGAGAGGTTACAGGGACGTTATTATAAAGACATTCACCATCAAAGATGGTATTATCTTGTGTTGCCTTAAAGCATTGCTATGCGATGATAAGAGTCATCGAATAGTAGACGCAGGTCGTAAATTTGTAATACGGTTCTATTATGTTATAACACGTGAAAGACCGAAATGTTAACAGAACCATGTTTATATGCAATGTAATATATTGTGACTAGATTGAAATGTGATTTTATTGAGTGTAGGTTGCTTTGATATAATGTAAATGGCCTCCAATATCTGAAGGTTATACGTGAGTAGTATTGTGTTATCGACTAGAATCTGTCTAATATTATATACATGATCGTTTTAATCAAGGCACGTGTAATGATTATATTTTGAAACACCTTTATAAACAAAAGTAAAAATGCTTGTAGGTTTTCAAAATTATTAAAATTAGGAGATGCTCATGAATACATTGAAAAATATTCAACGACAACTTTTATTGAAAGAATGTTAAGCATATTAAAATATTTCATGTACAGTGCCCTTCAAAAGTTTACATCACATTACAAAAATGTTTCTGTAGATATTTTTAACACATATTAATGAAACTTTTACTGTTAATAATACATATGTTTAAGCTTTTAGTCGAACAATCAGCTTTTTATAAAATTGATATAAATATCCTAAAAAATACCCCATGTAAACTAGCGATGACTAATGAATGTATGAATTTCAATGCCAGCTCAAGACTGTGTTTCTTATCCTAAATCAAATACCAGTATGAAACATACTACCACTTCTTAATGTCGATGTCTTATATGCCACCTATTCAACCAAAGTGCATTGAAAACAACATTTATTAAGCGATAATTTATAAGAAATCTTAAAGAAAATTCATGTTGAAAATACAAGAATACTAATTAAATCACAATATCAAAAACATCTCACTATAAGAGAGGCACCGTATATTAAACAACTCTCTCCTATCATCAGCCTTACATTATTTAACAGTGGAAATAGAGTTTGAAAAGATTTAAAAAAATAAAAAACGCTCACGCGATTTCAAGTTGTATGCGTCACGTGATAACTTTTAATGAAACCTCTTTTTCATATATATATATATATATATATATATATATATATACTTGCACAAATGAAAAGTTCCTATAAAAAAGAAAAAACAAGAATTTCTAATAGTCTCTAACGAGCTGACGGAGGGATTCCTGGAGATACCGTCTGTCAAACTCAGGAATCGGGATACTTATTTATCAATCATCTCAGTAACAAAATCTTTACTTGTGCTAATTCTTTCTCTCTTTAAATATATATATATATATATATATATATATATATATATGTGTGTGTGTGTGTGTGTGTGTGTGTGTGTGTGTGTGTTTTATATTTATGTAACAAAAATTAATTTAGAATTCATTGGAAGATTCAACCGACATTTTTATGCATTTTTCTTTCAATTTTCAGCTGATCAAAGTCTGAGTTCTGTATATAAACTGCGCAGTGTTCATGGTTTTGTCTACTTTTTATTAAAGCACCTTCAATCTTCTCAGTCATTATCAAGAACTAGATAAGTGCAGTAGAGAACATTTTGTTTGCTCGAATCCTTTGTATTTTTTCAATACTAGACTTCAAATATACACGCAATTGACGTCATGTTTAAAGCAATTTCCCGTCTGCACCGGAAAATGGTGCATCAAATATGTTATATGTTCTTTTATTTTACATGGAGAGTAAATATTTTTATAAACATATACTGTTTCTTGTTCCAAAATATCTTTCTCATATGTTAATCGCTGTATTTTAGTTGCATGTCATGTGATAATCGAAACACAAGTTGCAATATATTTTTCAAAGCGTCAATTTGAACTACAAGACAGTGTGATGTATGTATGGCTAATTTAAGAATTTAAGGCTGTTTTCATATAAATATTCCTGGTGTATTCCTCATGAGAATGTCAAATTTAATAAGCATCAATAGGAGTGCATTTTTTATTAATTTAATTATTAACCAAATAAGTGGTTAGCGTGGTATGCAGAAGGCGATTATAGCACTTTTTACAGAACGAAATCGCTCACGTCCTAGATCTTGAAAGCATGCAACAGTCTGTCCACTTTGTGTTCTTTTGATCTCAGAAAGTTACGTTGAAAAGCTTAGTAGCCTTCTCTCTACCATATTAAACCAGACCGGACACTTGTGTACACTTGCGTTAGAAAAAATAAATAAATACGGTACAAAAATAAAATTTAATAAGTTCGAAGATGCCTGAATGAGTTACGAAAGAAAGTCTTTATATATATATATGTATATATATTTTCTAAACATATGCTATTAAATATAAGAGACAATGAAAGTCTATTATGTTTAATCATGAGCCGTTCTAAACGTCGTATTTTTGCTTTAATTTCAGTTGAAAATAAAGACAAAAATTCTCCAACATTTGGATAATTATTTATTGGTTTTCTTCAAAGCTTTCGGCTCACATGAGCCATCTTCAGAGAGGTAGTTTAAACTGAAATATTATAAAATCCACCATCACCGACGATTTTATTTTGTGTTGACATAAAACTCCGCTTGGCAACGGCAATAGTTACCAAAAATAATAAACGCAGTTCTTAAGTTTGCGATGCGGTTTTATGACGTCACATGTACATCAAATCAAAACAACCAACACTCAATAAAATCAACTTTAAAACAGGAAATAACATATTACATTGCATTTGACTACATGGTTTTGTTGTCATTTCGCGCTATCCCGCGGTGTGACGTCATAAAACCGCATCGCAAACTTAAGAATTGCGTTTATTATTTTTGGTAACTATGCCGTTGCCAAGCGGAGTTTTATGTCAACACAAAATAAAATCGTCGGTGATGGTGGATTTTATAATATTTCAGTTTAAACTAACTCTCTGAAGATGGCTCATGTGAGCCGAAAGCTTAGAAGAAAACCAATAAATAATTATCCAAATGTTGGAGAATTTTTGTCTTTATTTTCAACTGAAATTAAAGCAAAAATACGACGTTTAGAACGGCTCATGATTAAACATAATAGACATTCATTGTCTCTTATATTTAATAGCATATGTTTAGATAATTACTTGCTGCCTCGATATACTAAATATATATATATATATATATATATATATATATATATATATATATATATATATATATATATATTAAAAGCAGAATGTACAATCACCGAATTTCAAAGTTTACAACGGAAAGAAGGTTTCTTTAAAAAAAAAAAATCAGAGCTTCAAATGTTCCAAGTAAAGATAAGTCTTTTCCAAATTTCGTTAAAAATAATCAGAGCTTTCAATTCTCAAAAATAGTCAGAGCTTTCAATACTCCAAATAAAAACACGTCTTTTCAGCCTTTATTTATCAAACTTTGCAGAGACGGTGGTGACTAATGGTGATGACGGCGACGGCGGTGGGGGGGTCATTTGATCTTTGTCGCCTGACAGCTCCGAAAAATGCAAGAAATCTCATTTTTCTGAATGAGTCTCGACTTTTATAGCAGTTCCCAATTCTCTCGGGGGATTTATGCGACTCAAATCTTTGACCAATGATATTATTTTCCACCCACACGATGTAAGGGGGAGTTACGACTCAACGAATGAAATATCAACACCTCACATGACGTAATGTCTTTCTGTTCTCTTGCTTTCAATTACATCATTTATTTTGCTGACATTAGAATCTGTTCGCAGGAATACTTTTGAGGAATTTAACCTTACCTGACCTCATCAAGATTTATGACAAGCTTGAAACAATATTCCAGCTAAAGCTTACTTTTGTGGTTTTGCTAGCGGGCAAAACTTCCGCTTTATATCACACAATGGACGGCGGCATGTTGACCCCCATTTGACCAAAAACACCTGCAAAAGTATTTTGATCAAGTCATTAGCGAGTTTCCAAGATTTTAAAAAAATTGCAATATACATTACTTTTTTTTACAATTTCTTAGCCGCGTTCATATTCCGATCGACAATAAATAATTTTATCATCTATTGTACTTTATTTCTCTCCACTCATATCGCAATCTGTAAAATTAACAATAATACTAGTAACAATTTCCCTCACTCCGTTGTATTAAACCAAAAAGAAATATATTCACCTGGAAATAGGGTTACAGAGTCCGAAATCTATTCGTGCATGTGACATTCACTTAGATGTATATAAATTTAGAAAACATCAGGTTCTTCTCTTCTACCAGTTATGGGTAAATAGATTGGGTCCTATAGCCTTGGGTGGCAACCGGTCTAGTTGAAACCTGGTCGAGTGCTCGGTGACTAAACAAGCTTTTCTTTCTAAAATATAATGAAACATTGTGAAATTCCTACTGGAAGTCATTGAAAAAAATTGTAACATATATTATTAATATAAAAATATATAATTAATATGAGAAAATATATGAAATGGAAAGACAGGGGTGTAAATCCCAATATAGAAAGCAACTTGTGAAACATGAAAATATTTTTTTCTAATTTTTCCTATTGTCACTGTAGTCAACCGATAAAAAAGAAGAAAGGAAAGGGAAGGCTTCTTAATCATCAATCATTTTTCTACGGTAAAGTGAAGAGGATAAATGAAACATCAGTACCATAAAAAAGACAAGAGTTGTTAAAGTGTCAACGGCCATCCACCCTAACTATGGGTTAATTATCTTCACCAATCTGCAATCGGCCAAGATATAGTGAGTACAGCTACACGCCTAAATATATGGTCAAGTATGAGGTACCTTCAAGTATTTTGGATTTGGAAAGGCAGTGACAATTAGTGGGCTCGTGTAGACAACAATGTATTTAACTTAGCCACAAAAAAACGGATACGGAACCTACTTCCAGCACACAGTGCATCAAAGCCAACTGTAACAAGATAACTATGAAGACATTTCTTCTTACATTATCAAAATAGTATTACATGATCTCTTTCTAAAGACACATAATCTATTTTCAAATTAACATTTATTTAAAAACGAAACCAAGTATAACTAAACAAATGAATTCGGACTAAATTTGTGTATACTTTTCAGATGCGATTGTTTTGAATCTTAATCACACATCTTTGCCTAAAATACCGTTCGGTGATGATTTGCAAAGCTTTTCTAAACTTCTGATTTTGCTACAGGGACCAGTTCTCAGATTATTAACACAGTTTAGTTCTTGAAAATATTATTAAAATAAGAAAATAAAATTAGTATGAGAAAATATATGAAATGGAAAAACAGAGGTGTAAATCCCAATATAGAAAGCAACTTATGAAACGTGAGATTATTTTTTCTCAATTTCTTCGCAAAGGTGTTTCTCTTGACAACTAAAAGCTTTCAACTAAACTTCAAAGCAATAGAAAGAAAAGTAATTTTTTGTATGAAATCATAGAACAAAAGAAATTAGTCGACACTACTAAATATACAAAGAAATCTATAAAAACATTACGCGAAAACAATTATTTAAAATGTTTCAGATTTTTACGTATTTGAATAGAGAAATTGAAATATTTTACAAAATTCAAAAGTAGAATTTGATTTACATTGTTCTTTCCTGGTTTTATAAACATGTTATTGATTTGTTTTTACCTTTATAAATATTTAACAATTAAATTCGCTGGGTGGTGCATTTAAGAACACAACGGAAAAGATCTCTTAGACTTCCCATCAGAGACACTTATATAATCCGATAAATCTTTTCGCAAAAGAAGAGATCCAGTTGCCCGATATTCTGTAGTGTCGTGATTGAAGACAGAAAAATGAATGGCGAACCCTTGTCAGTTAAAGTCAGGGCCAATTAACCTAAAATGTCCTAATCCTCGTTAATTACAATATATGAATCTGATAAAAAATGTCGATGTGGTTGCAATGAAAAAAGAACTCAAACTTAATCAATTTGGTATTTAATCTCCTTCGCAGAAGTCTGAAGCCACACACATTATCAAACGTTCTTTCTGTTGATGGAAAGCATTCCTGAAACTTCTCTTTCGAGACACTGAGTAGCTGCTTCGTTTTATAGGTTGGATATTCACGAGTTCTTAAAATATTTTTCCTTTGTATCGGGATTTGATTTTTGAAGATGAAAAAGTTGTAAGATGCGAAATATGGACTTGGAGAATATTTTCATTGGCAGATAAAGTACTGCACAAAACATGGTCAATGAAGGAAACTTAGTTGTGTGACGAAACGACCACACGTTACACACGTTCAAAGCACGTTCAGTTTCTGATTGAGCAATAAGTGATGTTTATCTATGGAATTAATTATATAATATTTTTATCTAAAGAATAAACTATATATATATGTTTATCTATAGAATAAATTATATAATATTTTTCTATAGAATCAACTATATGATATCTAATTTATTAAAAAATTAAAATTAATATATGATATTTGGAAGCCTGAAAAAGTTCTACTTATTAAATAACTAATATTAACAATAGCCAAAGTAAGTTTAGTTCGCCTGCCATATCCAAAAATGGTTATACTATCTCGGAAATCAAATAATTTTAAGGAGCAAGACTTAGAAAAAGTTTTAAAAAATGACACTGGTACTGGTATTAAATCATTTCACCGCAAGCAAGGCAGGTTGGCCACTGGTGCACAGGGAGTTACAGTGAGAGAAAAAAAATGCAAGGAATGTCGAAGAAAAGATAAGAGAAGGATAAAAATCAGGGAGAAATAATATGGATTGACGTTGCATTTAAGCTTTTGGAGATTGTAGCTTGGGAGTCCCACAAAAGTGAAAAGCGAGAAAAAGAATTATCAAAGTAAAAGAGACAGTTGCATTTAATTATTTCTATGGTAAAAGGGTGGACCTAAACATCTCAAAAAGTAAGTTGAAATTTATAGAGCCCAAAATGAAGAAAACGGGCTTGGAAGTTGGATACTCACAGGATAGATTAAATGCAAGAGGAACAGAAAAAATTACACACAACCGACTGAGCTTCAGTAAATGGATGGCAGAATAGGGTTTAGATGAGATAACAAAAAGACAGTATATATTAAGAGCTATACATATCGGAAATTGTAGAGACCAATGATTGTCAAAGATAGAAAAGAACTCCGCATATAGAAGAATAAAAAGCAATTGTATTGGTTATATTTTCTAATATCTATTCTTGAAATTATATAATTATTTAGAACATAATGAAAAGTAAACTCAAAAGTAGAACTGAATAACTGAATAACTGATTAAATTAATGAATTTCTGGCTGCAAATGAAGAAGAAGAAGAAGAAGAAGAAGAAGAAGAAGAAGAAGAAGAAGAAGAAGAAGAAGAAGAAGAAACTAATCTACTAGGAGCATATCCAGAAAATGCATGTGATTAAGTATCGGAAAAGTGATTTTCAAAATCTAAGCAAAGTGTCAAGAAAAAGAAAAATATCTTTAGAAACAAAGAAAAGAATACTGAAATGTTATGCAATATCAGCCCTTCTATATTGCAGTGAATGCTGGACGATCTCCTCACCAATTAAAAAGAAAATCTAAGCAAGAGAAATGTGGTTTCACACGAGGATGCTATAGACTAAACATGAGACAACGACAAAGATTTAGAGAAAATAGGAAACCAAAAGAGGAAGAGATGGTTGAAATTTCTATGGCGCATACTGAGAAAAGAGTTGTTGGGAAATTTTATAGTTACAGAACAGATTGAACAGATTGAAGGACCAAGGAAAATAATGCATAACCTATTTAGCGAGCTTGAGTAAATGGATAGAAAAGTATGGTTTAAAACAGTCTAGAGCTACAAATGACCGGGAATTGAGGAGAGCCATGATTGCCAACGTCCCGAAGGAAAGTAACTGTATTGTCTTTTTCTACTAAGTATTCTAGCATTTTTATCCATAGAATTAAATAATTCTGATTAATTGTTGCATGTATAAAGAGTCCGGTTTCTAAAACATTAAAAGGAAAATATGCAATCAAACACACAAACGAAAAAGAAACAGATTAACAAACAGATCTCATCGTATTTACCAATGAGAGATTCCGCTGCGTGTTCCTTCATTGATTCGTTAAAATATCGTTTTTTTTCTCCTTCTTTCTTCTATATGCCTTGACCTTACAGGACGTAGGCGATCATGGCTTTCCACGTCTCCGTATCCCTGGTGTCTTTTAGCACGCATTCTCCTGTTACTCCACGGAACCCTCGTTCCTTATCCACCTGATCAGGTCCTTCAAATATGTTATCCACTGTTTTCCCCTGTCTCCTTTTCCCTCTAGTATCAGGTTCTCCAAGCAATTTCTAGCAAAATTTTACTGTTTCGTAATACTTACTTAACTTCTGGAATGTTTCATTTGCAATGCCAATTCACCTTCAGATCTCTGTGTTGCACTTTCCGTCTTCTGTTAGAACACCTCCCAGGTATTTAAATTTATGTACCTGCTTGATTATTGTATCCCCGACCTGTATTTGGTATTTTGGGCTACTCTTTTGCTGATGACAATGCATTCTGTTTCTTGTAGTTTATTTGTACTTCCTTTCTGTGTCTGCTATCAGCACTATCATCTGCGTACCCTATGTTGTTTAAATTGTGGCCTCCGATGACGAAACCTGGCATAACGTTTAGGGTCCTCAGAATAGTCTCGCTATAGAAGTTGAATAGATCCAGTGAAAAGACCCATTATATTTTCTTTAGATGACGTAAACGATCATAATTCTCCACAGACAACTCAGTGAATTACCCTGGCTAATTGGTAAATACATCATGATTTCTGGTTGCTTTCTACATGGTTTCGAGTTCAGAGTTTTCTTATTAGACTGGTTACAATCCAAGACGAGTGAGTTTAGCCTGTCCTCCAGTTTAACTCACAGCTGGAAGAATTTACATGTTAAAAGGATTAATGCATGTCACCTGTTCTGACATAGTATCTCGGTTTCAATCTCTTACATACCGTCGTTTTCCTGTACATAAATATTTCCGTAAATATTTTCATGGAAATGAATATTTTCTGAGCAACTCTCCTCTTTGGTATCAGGACATTACAAATTTAAGCATAGTATTACATTAGCAGCTATGTCTCATCGTTTTAGATTTGGTGTTTCTAAATATAACTGTAAATTCTATTATATCAAATTCTTCTCTCGTACTTCTCATTTGAGAAACTCTCTTCTACCTTCTTACCTTTTCAGTTGACGCTCTATTTTAAACATTGTCAATCCTTTGTATTTTGGCTTTTGAATTCCTGTTTTTTTTATTCTCTTGTTTTGAAAACGATTTTTTTCTCTCATATTTTTCATACATAGTTACTCCTTTGCTTCTTAGTAGGATTTGTGACTTGCTTGGAGTAAAATGATTAAAAATTTATATTTATGTATTCCCTAAGTGCCAAAGTTGTGGTGCAGTGGATATCGGTTCGGAACAAGGAATCGCGGAGCATAGTTTGAATTCCAGTTGAATTACTTGCATTCACTTACGCACAGATACTCTTCGGAATGGTATTAATACGTCTCTTTCCTCCACTTATTGGTTAATAACAGGACAGATTGGATTCTATAGCCTTGGCCGGCAACCAGTCTAACGCAGAATGTTATGGCAAGTTAATGCGGGATAATCTTCTGCTCAGTCGGTCATGTCTCTTTCGTGACATGATCGCCTAAACATGCATCCCGTATGGCACTTAACTGATTGTCTGAAGTGCCAAATTGAACGTAGCTTGCAATTTGAATAGAACTGACCGCATTACTCGCTGACATTCATGACGCTACCCTCACATTCCCCTACACCAATGTACAATGTAATTACCGAGTGTAATATCTTGCATTATATTTCGTATTTACAGTTGGTCAAATGCCAAATTGATGCATGTGCAATTGTTGGAAGATGAACAATTCAAAATTTATAAATATGCCTATTTGAAGAGTTCAACTCAAAATGTGCATTAATATTTGACGAGCTTCCTTGAATTAGGATTGATAAATGAAAAGCAGCATTTATGAAAATCTATCCATGCAAATATCTTGTTATTGCAGTCATGAATATCTTTATAAATACACGTAACAATGGCATTCAATACGCAGGTGTTTACCTTTACTAACGCTCGTATAACGTGTGACATTTCATTTGCTATTATATTTGCTACCATCGATGCGGGTATCGATAAGCTTTCATTTAACCAGGAGAAGCGAGTGTGGTGCTAGCGTGTTTGAAATTCAACATAGATCTAAATCTCAGGAAATATTTGGCTTTGCAAATTTAATTTTGGAGGAAGCACGTACAACATAAATTATTACTGTTGTACAGATATTTATACTTGATGTGTTTCACTATCGTATCGCTGTGGATCATGTCAGAATGAAGCTTTCAAGTCACGATTTTTCCCTTCATTTTCAAAGTTTATTGCTATCCACGACTAATTAAAATAGTTACACTTGACAAGGTATAATATCGAACATTTTATCTCATTGATATAAAAGATATATATAATTTATTTTACCTTATTTTGACAGACAAAATGCAAAGGAAGTAGGGTTTAAAGTGAATGTATGGTGGTATTTAAATCATTCCCTTCAAAATATCTACCATTTAACTCATGAATGTGGTGCAGTTGATATCGGCTCGGAACGAGAAGTCGGAGAGCTGGGTTCGAATTCCAATTAAATTCGTTACATTCACTTACGCACAAATACTATTGGGACAAGTATTAATCTGTCTCTTCCCTTCAGCTATTGGTTAAATAACAGTACATATTGGGTTCTATTGTCTTGTTTGGTAACCAGTCTACCGCAGAAAATAATGGCAACCTACTATGGGAAAATTGTCTACCCAGTCAGTCATGACTCTTTCGAGACATGATCGCCCAAGCGTGTATCCCGTATGGATAAACTCATGAATAACCGATAAATCAGTGTTGAAAATTATGAAGCGTATTTCTATATATACTTTATTACCATATTCACGACATTTCGGCCGTTTTAGACTCCGGTCTTCTTCTGTTGTTCCGAATTTAAAACCGAACTCTTTATTTCGATCACTATGGTATATTATTCTCGTTTTATTAGCCATGGCAATTCCGGATGTCTTATTTATCTCTACCTTTTAACCTAACTTTAATTTATCTGTTCATCATTGATGTAGCCAGATACTGAACACACAAGTTTGGGGGTCATGTCACTGGATCTAACCAATGTCTTTATTCACTGGGCCATGCGGTTCGAAGTCGTAATCACTTGAAAAAGATCAGAGCGTACAACGACCCAAACGTCGTGAATATGTCAATAAAGAAGAGGACAACAGTTCAAACGATGTAAATAACGCAAAACGTATTTTAGTAAAAAGATTTTTCCGTAGATTATATTTTTCAAGTTCACTATATTTTAAAGCTCATACCAGTCTAAATGGGTTTACCGTCGTATTCCGTTGAAATACCGTACAATCATCGAAGTTAAACACTTTGACCATGGTTAGTAGTTGGATCACTGGTTGGGAACAGTGGGTACTGTTTGGATGTTCTGGCGGTGTAATAGAAAACGGCTTGAAATTGGAAACCAGAAATCCAAGTTCCAATTCCACATGGTTTCATTTTATTCACTTACGCAGAAAGGAAGAAAAAGTATGAATCTATTACTTTTTTTTCAGATACTTCTTTGCTCGCACTTCCCGCCTGTGAAATTCCCTTTTATTTACTTGCTTCCCCGACAGCTACAATCTCCAAGAATTTAAATGTAAAGTCAATAGTCATCTCCTATCTCTAACCTGCATCCTCACTCTCATGCTCCTTTCTCCGTCCACTCCACTCATACTTCTCTGACCCACTTCCTGACACTCTCTATAACGTCACTCTTTCTCATAATTATGTAACATCCTGAAAAACAGTGGAAGTAAAAGGCCTTGCTTGTGGCGATATGATTATAAAAAAATACGAGTTAAATCCGTATCTGAGAAGCGGGGAATAGATTCATACCTTTGGTAGGACTTGTATCGGTAATTATATTATTATGCCGAAAACATTCTTACAATCCAAAAGATCTTCTGGCGTTAAATAACCTATAAAATGTAGATAAACTGTAAAAAAAAAATGAAGCTAATATAGTTTGTCGTGTCATTAGAAATGTTGGTTTTTGGTTTTGGTTTTTGTTAGTTTAGAAAAATATTCAACTTAATGATATCAGATTTTTCTATATTTCTAAAATGAGGTATTGTAATTATTTACAGTACTTACACCATTCGGGCTGTTGTTCTCATCTTTATTGTTATATTCAAGATGATTCGAGTGTTGTACACTCCAACTTTCTTCGGGTAATATGCGTTGGAAATTAAAATAAAATCGGGTATAGGTGACCATGTATGTAAGAATAAAGGAGACCATCGCCTCTGTGGGATTAAGTTAAAATAATATACAGAGAGCATAGACATGAATACAATATTGGAACCAATAACACGCATAGCGAATAAAAAACTACAATAACAAAAATTGCAATATGACTAATTTCACTATTTATATTGTTTCCACTGTTGTACTCATCTTTGTTTTAATATTCAAGACGTTTCGGCAGTTGAAATTTGAACCCTTTATTTCTTACACCGGGGTAAATTGTTCTAGTTCGTATCTCTTCCAGATGTCTCAGTATCAGTTATTTCCCTTTATCACAAATCCCTAAGTCCTTTGTTCACCTCTACTGTAGAGAGGTGCTGTGAAATTCAATTTTGAATTTGGCAATTTTGTATTAGGTTAAAAAAGATGTAAGAATAAAATTTCAACAAGAAAATTATTCGTTAGCAAGCAAAGAAAATATTAAGAGCAGAAAAAGGGACAAAAGAATTAAAACATGTTTAAAAAATAAGTAAATAAAATAAAAAATGAATGATTTAACTATCGAAGAAGAAAAAGGTTCGCACCTCGAAATGGCTAAGAGATAATGAGCATTTCTATTATTGCTAAGAAGTCAGTTCGATATTCACTAGGTCCCCAATACATACCTTAGTAAATTGCAATTGAAAATCGAAAAAGAAAGAATAAAAATGTTTAAAGAAAATGTTCATAAAAGAAGGAAGGTGATAAAGGCAATAAAAGAAATTAAATAAGATGAGAAAAGCGGATTAAAAAAAGAACTGTACGAAATGTAAGCAGAAAATCTGTGGATCCCGTTAAGTGAGAAAAGCAAACGAGCTTTTAGATAATAAAATAGATTTACAATCAGAGGATTTCGATGAAAAGAAGCTGAAATCGAACGTATCGTAGGATGCATTACACCAGCATCCAGATATTTACGGTGAATGCGCAGATTGAGAAACTCCCTAATCACATGACTTCCGCCTGCGAAAGCACAAGGAAACGAACACTCCAGTTCAGTAAGATATTAACTGCAGCTGGTGCCACCCATTATCACAATTTGAATGATCAGATTTAAAAAAATCAGTAATTTCAGGTCATTTATTTGTTTATTTGCAGCGGTCGAATAATTTGCAGAGATTCATTTGAAAAAAAATGATGCTATTTGCAGAAGTAGAAACTGGAAGCAAGTTTTCTCATTTTTTATTTGTTAACGTCAGTGGGTGTACTGTGGAAAAGCTTTTGAGAAACAGACAAAATTGCGGTATATCATTTGAACGCATTCTTTCAAAGATGACGTTTTAGGGGAACAGCCATTATACAGTTTTCCTATATATAAAGAGAAAGCGCGTGTCCGTTTTCTGCGGATAAGTCATCCAAGATGTCTAACTGTATTCTAACTTACTTTATTACCTTCTGTTTTAGGATGAATAGTGTCAGGCATCAAGGAAAAGGCACGATGAAAATATTGCCTTAAAAGAACAACATAATGATATTATTAAAATTTAAAATTAAGTTTGATATTAACAACATCTAAACACAAAATACATGCCAATGCTTCTAATACCGTCAAAACACCAAACTGTCTCCTAAAGATCCATGGAATAATCGATAAGAGTCCCGGAAAGTCAATCAGAGCAATTGAAAATGTCCTCAAGGTGCCAGAGGGCACCATCGGAAGAATTGTGAATACGAACATCCGTTTTACGTAGTACGTGGTACGGCGGGGTCAGTTCGCGTCAGAAGAGACAAGACAGAATTGTTTGCTTGCTTGCTAAGCAATCTAAAAGACCAAGAGAATGGAATGGTTTGGGTATTTTCTCAGACGAGGAAAACATTGATTAGGACCTAAAGATAAACCAAAAGAACGACAGATACAGAGAATCGACTGAGTTTCCAAAGGTCATGCATATTAAGTTTACAGCAACTACGATGCTTCTGGGAGTCGTCAGAAACGAAGAGAATATCATGTCTCTTCCCTTCTTTCCAGGGTTTAAACTCACCAGGCCTGAATGCATTAATTTGCATATGGGACATAGGAGAGAGAGAGAGAGAGAGAGAGAAAGAAAGTGAGAGAGAGGGTTCTATCATCACGTCTATAATACAATAAAACGTTCAAATTTAGCATAACCATTACTATGGCCAAATTTTATAAAGATCATTTGAATTAGTCCGACCCATATTGAAGCTATCATCGATGGTAACGCTGGATTCTAAGTAAGGATAAAAGACATTTGAGGGTTATTTTCACCTACTTGTTTTCAAAAGAAACTTTTTACATGAGCTATGTATTTTTGTCCAAAGTACAAAAATTCACCCAAAATCTTTTGCGAAATTCTACTAAACATACGAAGGATCAAGCATATTAAATGTATGTTAAAACTTTAAAACATGTGAGACATGACAAGCAAATACAAACCGACGTGTGTAAACCTGATATTTTAATTAACTCAGATGACTTGTGAAGACGCGATACACAGCATAAAAATAGGTAAATAATCTCAGAGTTATGATTAATTTTATAAAGTTTTTTGAAAGCAAAAACAAGCTTTGAAAAGTAAAAATTAGATTTTGACTGTAAGCCAGGAAAATAGTCCAATATATTTTAAAAAATAAAAAAAAAACATTTTTAAGAAAGAACATCCGCTGGCCTTGTATATATTAAAAAGTTTCGCTCAAATACAAAATTATTCTTTTGAACGTTGCAAATATCTTCTTCGTTCCCTATATATATAAGGACATAAATTACATGGTCCAAATGCTTTATTTATCTGAAGGTTTTTGGCTATATCATTACGAAACTTACCCACAAGACTGACGCTACATCTCTTTCTCAACGGAGCTTAATTGGATTTCATTTAAACACATACGGAGATATACCAAACCATATCCGGAACATACTTGTTGACAACACAAATATCTTAGCATCATTCACAAGCAAAAAAGACTAAAAAATAATGGATGCCTCATTAATAAAAACGAAATAACCTACACTCAGTAACATCAACTACGAACACGCTAACAACATGCTTACCGCGTTCAGTACATAACACATACCACATCACACATTACATTCTGTTACACATAAAATAATTCATTCTAGAAAATGGCTAAAAGAACAGCTGAATGCGCTCCGACATGCAAAACATTTGAACAATTTTTACATAACTTATGTCCTACAAAAAAGAAATCATAAGATTACATGCAAAAATGAAAAAAGACATCACACCTTATCTAACATTTTTAATGAAACCTGCATAAAAGAGAGATTGCCACTCAAATATGCAATATATATATATATATATATATATATATTGGTATATAAATATTAGTGTATATAGTTTACCGACAAAAGTGTTGACGTATGTTTGTGACTACTGAGTATAGATTTTCTCTTAATGCTAGTGATTAAATGCTTTTAACCATGCTTCTGGTCATTTTCAGGATCAGGTTTTATGTAGATCATACCAATATATACTTACAGACTCTGAACGTTGATAGCATTACCAACTATAGAGTAGGTTTTGTCAATGGAAACGTTACACGAGACAATCCGACTATTACAAAATTATATTGGAACATATCCCAAGGCCAAAGTCTGGATACGAGGATGCAGACTGACGACATCTTCATATAGTCGCCTGTTTTCTCCAACTAATATAATTCAAAATGCCATATTCAAAAACATTGAAAAATTTTCATGAGAATTTAAATGGTCTAGGCTCTATCCGCTTCCCAAAATTTAACTAAACAACTAAACAGCAGATTTTAGTGATGAGTGACGTAAATTTAGTAAATTCCTCACACACATACCGACGACCAAATTAAGTACCGCGAGGTGGTGTAATAATTAGCAACCTTGTCTTGCTAAAACCATTACAGTTGAGTAGTGAGTTGGATTTTCACTGGATGTCCTATACTTTCGGTTTTCTGCCACTTATCAGCTTTGTTTAGAAAATCACCATACCGGTTACCAAATGAATATTACTGACGTAACAAGGATATTTTTAAAAGCAAACTCTTTACTTGTCAATTAACTTAATTTAGTGGTGAATCTGAATTACCTTGAATGAACATTATCTATTGGAAAATTAATTTCAGTTTTCATCGAATACCAACACGTAAATTGGTGATATAGCCTCATGCTGGTATACATACAGAAATAAATAAACATTTGTTTGTCTATACTTCTGATATGAGGTAGTATTTATACTATTGCGGGGACAAATGGCCCAGTGGATATAGACGTTATTTAATTCCAGTGACGAGACCCAAAGAACTGTTACTTCAATAGCAGGCTATAGCAGTAATGAACAAATAAATAGAGACTTAAATGAAAGATAGATAACTACATAGCTAACAGAAGTAGCATCACACATGGAATGAGAATGATATACTCCTGTGATTTTAATAAAGCGTTTGGTTCGAAATTTTAGCATCTGAAAAAGGCCAGAGGCTACAACAACCGTCGTAATAATGGCAATAAAGAGGAGGACAATAGTCTGAACAATTTAAATAGTATAAACAAACGCATATACACTATGCCAGATTTTATCATTCAAGTCAATATTTTTGCAATGAAATTTTATTTATCAATGATGTTAAAAGAATATAATTTTACGAAAAATATGTGGCCTTTGAACTTGTAATATATATCATTTTTAGATAGTTATTTAGTCTGTTAATTGCCATAGGTGATACACACTTCAGTGATCATGTCTGTTCCGATCCACAACCGACTATGCAGATATTTCCGCATTAGGTTGTCATTTCTTTCTGCGGTAGACTGGTTGCTATTCTGCTATAATCATAATAATACGAGTATCGATTAAAAATAATGTCCAAACTTATTAATTATAGTTGTTTGTTAATTCAATTTCGTTAATCTCCAGATTTTCCATGACATTTTCTGTTTACATTTGTTTATATTACGATACATTTCAGAGCAGAGATAGCTATTTAACAAAAAACGAAAATTGTGTGTATAAGGCTTGATTTAATTTTGGCTAAACTGTGAAATCATTCGTGTTTGAGTGATCAAAGACGCACCAAAATAATTGATGGTTCCCTTATGTCATTAGAGGTCACAGATTCGAATCCTGTCGAATGATATGTATTTTCGTAATAAAATTTTTCGTAAATAATCAGGCTCTTATATATATATATATATATATATATATATATATATATATATATATATAACGGTGTTTATTATAATATCTATTTTGACCATTCCATGACATAGTGATTGCAAAAGATAAAATAATAAGGCTTTGTTAAATACCGAACAAGCGGCAAGGGCTTTCATAACCGGTAGTAAGGTTTTATGAATAATAGTAAAGTGAATGAACTCACTCGATGCTGCCTCGCTCTTGTCTCTCCCTTTCTCTATAGGCATGACATGAGGGATATTCTTCGATATATGCATCACTCCTAAGGAATGAATTGAGTTCTTTCGGTGACTGGTGCGTGTATACGGTGCTTATATACAACACGTTAAAATTTCCCGTCTCTGATTTCATGCGTTTATAGTTTAGGAGGGTGAGCGACTCCGACTGACACAAAATCAGTCGAGTTTCACTCCCGGCCAGAAGCAAGTGGATGTGTCTATCACACTGCTTTTATTATACTCCATATTATATCAGGGTCTTTTGAATTTATATGTTTTAATTACTACACGTGCTTAGGTAGTTTGGTAGAATCTTTAATATTTTTCAGGTGGAATGTAGATTTGTGGTTATTATATTTGTTTGTAAAACCATCCTTTTCTTTGTCTATCTGTATCATGTTATCCTGGTTTGTAAGTAACCTCTTCTGTTTTACTAAGTCCGTCAAGTGGGTATTTTTTGTCCCGAGATTTACATCCTTTATTAGTGATATTATGTTGCAGCTTATTTTTAACTTTCTGGCGTTTTTTTTTAATGTAATTTTCTTAGTTACTTCCTAGATCAGATATTACTTAATTAAATTAAATTTCATCAAGAACCTCGATTTTGAGATAGAATTCAAAATAACGAAAAATTTGTCCAATATTTAGAAATACAATTTAATCTAGAAACTGGTAGTGTCTTTTCTTAGATGAAAACAAATACAATTTTATAGAACACAAACATTACTAGCACAGTCAAACACATCCCTAAAGAACTAAAACACAGTTTACCAAAACGATAATTCTCACAAAACAATTTTCGATGAAAGGAAAAATATTATGAAAGGGCCTTAAAAGAAAGTGACCATAATAGCAAATTAGAATAAAAACTTCAGTTAAACAAACAAATGAAAAATAATACTAAAAATCGAAACATTATTTTGTTCAAGCCAACGTTATATCAGAATTAAAATCTAAAATAGGGAAAATATTTTTTAAATTAATTAATAGACGCTTCCCCAAAAATTAAATAAAATCTTCAATAGAAAATCAATTAAATTAAGTTATACAAATAGAAACAGAACTCCATTTATTATAGTAGACAATATATATATATATATATATATATATATATATATATATATATAGATAGATAGATAGATAGATAGACACAATGGTTGTTATTATAATAGAGAGGATTCTTCAACCAAGGTTCACATGTCTCCCTTAAAAGTATTGTTTCTTCTTCAAAATTTTAGAAAATGTTTTTATTGTTATGCATTTTTAACTGTTTGATCTCATACATTTTCTCTGTTTAGAAGAGAAATTGGTTTCTGGTTAGTCAATTCATATTTTTCTTTATGGGCTTACAAGTTTTCCCAGTTTATGTTATAAACCAATTTATGTTTTCTTTCATTGCTTCTTAATGTCGTTTTTCTGCTGTGATCCCTTTTTAGCTGAGACTAGTTTTAATTTCCGGAAAATATATTGCTATAAGATTCGCTCATTTACTACTAGGGAGAACATGAATTCATCTCCCCTCTTACCAGCTATAGTTTAGATAACATGAAACTATAGGTCTCAAGCCATAAGTGGCTGCCAGATAAAGTGAAGGAAAATCTGTGTTAAAAATTCTGAAAATGTCAACAAAAAAAACACAAGAATATATGTACCAACAATGCTTGGAAACTCAATAGTGAATACAAATAAAATTTATCTCAAATTATATTGCTGATAAGGAAAGTAAAACCAAACTAAAGTAAATTAGAATAGTTAAAATTATTAAGAAATAAATTAAAAATAATTAAATTAAATTATGTCAAAATGATGACATCATTGAACTAAACCAAATATGTTAATCTTCAAATTATATTGCTAATAAGAAAGGAAAAAAACCCAAACTAAAGTAAATTAAAGTAATTAACATTATTAAATAATTAAATTTAATTACGTTAAGATAATGACAGCAGTATACTAAACCAAACATGTTAGTTCTCCAATAGGTCAAAATAATATAGAACTAGAGTGAAATAGGAGCTATATGGATTAGGTGGTATTATTTTACATATTCAATAGTGAAGGGATAATAAGAGGAAATAAACCTATTATATTTGAGTGAAATATATTACTGAGTAATAAAATTAGATTTGAACTTTAATGCGCAGTCTAATATCACACGAATAAAGTAGATAATGTATAGGTTGAAAAAGGTTAACATACAATATTACTGTAATTAATTGTAGTATAAATAATTGTAAAACAAACCAAACATGAAATGGGAATTTAATTTGGATCGTATTTAATAGGGTATATTTTTATTTGAATTCATGACATTTGATTCTGAAAAAAAGGTTTAAAAAGGTTTAAAAGCAAACTTTTATTTTAATTTTTTCAACTAAACATAGATAGTATCTGTAGTAAAACTTACTGGGGTGTGGGCTGAACCTATTAATATCCATCTCACTATTATGTAACTTCCCTCCTCTTTCATCTCACAAAATCTTCAGGAAAAATAAGTCTGGAATTTTAGATTGGATTTGGAAAAAGAGTGTTTATGAGAGTAGTAACGTTGTTTATATTTTCCAGCCAAAATTTCAGTGTGAACTTAATAATACATTTTGTTATTTATGGGCGAGATATCGACTTAATGGATTACTTGGGTAGACCTATATGTAACTTCCAATGGACAGTTGTTAATAAAACTACAATTGAAAGATAGTATACCAGTTTTAACATTATTACTATATTAATTCTTTAAAATTTTGATGTTTGAGTAGGGGATTATTGCTATGTAAATGCATGCTTACCAATTTCAGAAATTATTTCCCTCTAATGATGTTAGTTTACAGAATGGGAGGTTAGACTATATTACTTTCTTTTTTTACGTCTATTTTTTTGCATTACTTGATTCAGAATTAACAAATAATTTTACATATTTTAATCTATTCGTGTAGCCGCTTTATTGCATATATTTTTCTTTTCATTGAAAGTATGAGATTTGCAGATAATCGGTTAATTCTAGTGTTAACAATGTTGGATATTTGCTTTATAATAGTAATAGGGTGGTTGGAATTAACATTAATATAGCTAGGAACATCGTTTGTTTTTAGGTAATGTTGATAGGAACTATCATTAAGACTAAGGTAGATGTCCAAATAATTGGCTATTTTTAGATTAGAGAAAATCTTAATATAAAAACCTAGAAATTTAAAAGCACTAATAATGTCCTTTTGTATTCTATTGATTAAGGGCTTATTACTATTATGGATGAACATAAGGACGTCATCACGGAATAAGCCAATTTGTTTAGAGTCTACAATTCTACTTAAGATGTCTAATATATAAATTTCTACTAGATCAACAACTTGGACTGTATCATATGCATCCATAAAAACATCATAAAAACCCTGGGAAACTTTGATTTAGGTGTAATAATCAAAGGTAAAATCGAATTTCTAGCTGCTAAAATAATTTTTAATTCGCTATCGGTGATCTCAACATGATTTTTAGCAAAGTTAATAAAACAATCTAGGAGATTCTTTGAAATCGAAGATTTGCAATATCAAATTTAATACAAGAAACTTCAGCTTTTCTTTAATCCTGTTTAACCAATTAATGACATCAGAATAGTTTTTCCAGAGATTGGGGTGGGGAACGGTTCGTTGTTATCTTGTTATTTTTTAAGGATTTCCTTGGCGACTAACCCTAAGTCACTTTTTATCGGATTAATTAACCTTGTTTGTGATTTATTATGTCGTCCTTGAATAAAATCTAAGCATTTCTGGTAGAGATCTTTCTTATCTTATCAGTAATAGTTAGATCACTAGCTAAATTGGCCATATCCTTGTCGATTTTTGGATATTATGTTGTTGAATCCATCTAATTATTAAATGCTTCTAATTTTATTCTTAAGGAGAATAATGTAGTGTGAGGGTTTGCATTTGTAGATGTTTTAGATTTGTCAAACTTTATCCAAAGATACTTAGAATTTGTTATGGTGTTAATGTCTTTTTTATCAATTTTAGAAAGGACTTGCGCAATTTTATCTCATGATCTAGGTTGAATAGATCCTTCTCGAATGAATCCATGATTTTACAAGAAGACGAAATGGCAAAACAATCTCGTAAAATTTGATTTTTTTTATATGTAATATAGGTTTCTAAAACATTACCAATATATATTGGTGGTAATCAATTTTCTCGTTTAAACATTCATTTACTTAATAAAATTGACATAGTTCACTGTAAGTAGATATATTGTGTCAATATTATATAAATATATATGTATAAATGCATTTATTTTTAAAATATTCACACACACACGTATACATTTGAGTGTATGTACTTCAGTATATTTGAACGCTTTATTTAGTGTTGATAGAATTTTAATTTCTAAAACCAGTTCATTCATCATCGATCAAATATTTTCAATGAAATTTAATTTACATCATCCATAAATTTTTAAAAAAATATCCATCTCATTATTGAATAAATAACTAAATTTATAACTGTTTTGTGGCTAATGAAAATCTTTCAGCAAAGATGAGATTAATTTGTAACCGATAAATATCTGACTTATTTGAATACTGGTTTTTACGTGAAGTCAAAGGTTTCTACGCAAATACATATTTTTATTAATTTATTCCTGTTTTCTTTTCGTGTTTACTTTCAAGTCCTGCATTATTTATTTCAGCCTCTTCGTTTTCTTTCTTTGTCCCTTGCTTCATTCAACTCTTTCTCTTTTTGTTTGCCTCTTTCATTATTCTTTATACATCTTATTTTTCTTTTCATTATCCTTCTTCTGCGTCGCTTTCCTAATCAAAATGGATTCCTTATCAGTATTCTGTCCTTCTTTGTCTATTTTCATTTTCTCCAAGTTTTTTTCTTCTTCACTGTCTTCTAAATATTTTATTGACTATTTGGTAAGCGGCCAATTGATTCAACATGAATTTCTCCTACGGTAAACTTACTTTTTTAATGATTCTTTACAAGTTCTGTATATCTCTGTATAAAGTCGCATAAATATTTACATTTTTTAGTCTAGGTGTAGGTATATTCATCTATTTTAAATGATATAATTAATTTGAAAGATGACATAAGGACTTTATTTCTGATACTCGATTCACTTATTGTATAGCTTGCCGCTCATATTCGAATATGGCTGTTTGGTAAAGTCGTTAGCTAATTTCTATTGAAGACACTAGATCAGGCATATTTGTATTTGTCCACCTGCCATTCTGCTGAGCAGACATTGCTTTATGTTTCTAGAAGAGACCGCATAATCTGACGTCAATAAATCTAATACGTTCAAATCCTCGGGCAGGTTGACTATGTGATAGCAAAACCATCAACAGCTTTTAAACAGTTTTAGCAGCATAGTTTCCATCAAAATGATTGGAAAAGCCCATGGTAAGATTTTCAGGTATATACTAACAGCGCAGCTTCTTGTGTCTTATTTTATTTTGGCCGAAATTATCAAAAAATTCTAACGTTGGCGAATTTTAATGTTCTAACCAGGGCATCTTCGTCATAACGCTAACTTTGTAACCAGTTGGATAGTCGTACTTATTTATTTTGAAATGAATTTTACCCTGTCCTGGGATTTAATCGAAGAAGAGCGTGACATAACAAGATGCACAGTTTATGCGGATATGTCGGTAAGGTTACGGTTTACTCTAGACTTGACCAGATTAAAATTGTAGTGATCGAGGAAGCGTCTTCTAAGGAGTTGGTTCTATAAAGCAACGGTTCGTGGGATAAATTTGCTCGAGTGGAACATTTATATCGTATTATGAATTACGAATGGAATGTTGTTTGTTCTCTACAATGTGCATCGCATGTTGGGTCATAGTTGTGAGTGTCAAAACTGTTTTCTTGTAAACAGCAATAGAGCAACGGGAAGGCTTGCGAACTTTCGTCTCTGAGAAATGTGCTCTAAGGCAGGAAAAAATTCGTCAGCCACAAGAACGTTTTGGACACTATAAAGACTAAAAAGTGATGACTAGGTAACTCCTGCTCATATATGAGGGAAGTACTTACTTTTCAACACACTGTGACTTATAAAGTTAAATAGAAAGTGACTGGAGTGTTAGAAGATGCGATTATTTATCGAGCAGTCTTTAGCTATGGATCGTATGCACGAGTTCTACCTGAGTCCTTCGAATTTAGATTCCAATAGGCGATCAAAGAAAGGGGCCTTACAACTGTCATTTAGAAATAAACAATCGCATACACCTCTTTGTAGATCGCTATCTCTCTTGTATGTTATATTATTACAGTCATTTGCTTGTCTATTGCTTTCTCATCAGATATGAACGTGAAATTTGACTCATCTAAGTAGATGTATATGTTCGTTAATTCAGGTCAAAAGGGGTGTGTAATGCACGGTTATTTGACACTGAGATGCAGATATATCAAAAGATGGACGGACGAGCAGATAAACTAAAAGGACTGGCGACATATAGAACAGCTGAGCAAATGTCAGTAGCATTGAGAATAGAGGAGCGGATATATGTTTTTGCTCTTTTACTTGTAGAATGCTAGAAGTGGAAACAACCAAATGACGTCAATTTCACATCTCCATACGACCAGTTCATTGGTGCATTCGTTTTTTATGGCTTGTCAAATCTTTGTAGGTTATTTAAAACTTTGGAAATATTCACCAGTAACACAAAATAATGGCTCTCTTTTTATTTCTGATCTTGGTTGTCTTGCCATAACAGTTCTTAAACAAAACTTCTAACTTTAACGAAACGAACACTATACAAGAAGTAAAGATTTGTCAAATTTGTAGCTAAATTCTGTTATCATAAGCATGTTGCCCAATGTACCTTCAATGACTGCTACTCTTTAACTGTGTTATTACTAAACGGAAGATCTTTATTAATTTGGTCAGATGGCTTGCGTAAAAAAAACAAAAACAAAAGAAAAACTAGCATACTGCTGGCAGAATCATGTCTTCTTCAGTTGTACGAAAGTTATTATATCTAGCACTCAGAGATTAAATGTATGAGGCACGAAAAGCATCACGGGATTATTGCAAAACATTAACAAATATATTACCAATGGTTTTCCTATTTATTTCTTTTTTTAAGTTTGCCGTCGACATTTAATTCATGAAATTCCACCAAAATTGTTTTCAGAAAAGAAAAATATTAAAATTAGTCCTTAGAGAATCTAAAAACCTT
Organism: Ascarosepion bandense; assembly: GCA_037127315.1. NCBI lineage: Eukaryota > Metazoa > Mollusca > Cephalopoda > Sepiida > Sepiidae > Ascarosepion > Ascarosepion bandense. Next base: position 1,024,236 of record JBBBDQ010000623.1, on the reverse strand, counting down.
TTTGAAAAATGAAAAATGGCGGAGAAACTTCCTGAAATCAAAAAATGAAAAAAAAAGGTATTTTTAATTTGGAAATATTTTCATGGCTTTCAGTTAAAAGTGAATGTTTGATATTTTTTTTCATTTTTTCTTTTCATTTGGAAAGTTTAAAATCTATTTTTTATTATGTTGCATTCGTTCCAATAAAATGATGTTATTAATGAAAACTTTCTTTACTCTATGAAAGTTTAACAAAATAAAATATCCAATTTTATTGAAGGAAAATATATAATATAGAATTATTTTTAAGTGTAGAAACATATCGAGTTCTAAGTATGGCAGGCTCTTTTTATATATATAAAATCTTACAGATAGTAGATCCTTTATACGAAATGAAGTATTAATCATACCAAGAAAGCTTGGTATGTTTATCCATCTCACACGACTTTTAATATCAACGGTAGTGGTGCGGATTAGACGCAGTTCAGTTGGTCAAAATAATATCCTAGAAATTTTAACCAAGTATAGAGTTCATAGTGCGACCATTCAAGTAAAACCAACAGATTTATGTTTTATAAAATGTATTTAAATTAAAAATGTAAACAATATCATTTGCAAATCTACTTAACTCAACTCATAACCTTTGCGAACAGAATATCTTATTTTTGAATTTTTTAAAGGTTTACACGCCCGTTAATATAGACGAATCAGTAGATTTTTACCGACAAGGAAATACATTTCAATCAGATAATAAATAAATTTCGTATTTTTCTCGTTGTAGGGAAGTTAAAAATATAATGTTAATGTTACAATTAAAACCTCAAAGAAGACTTTTTATTTTTAATGCATTTTAACTTTAGATATCGCTATTTATTTATTTATTGCGGAGCGAGGTAGAGTTGAGAGCTTTACTTAGATTTTATAAGTTTTTTTTTAATACATAAATAAAAGTAATTCGTCACAAACCCGGCGCATACTGACTTGTGACTGACCGTATTGCTTTTCTGAGAGGCTTTTAGGTTAGATCTCACTAGATGGACATCCGTGTTTACATCACAAAATTTACGCAGTTCAATTAGATGTCGGCAATCAGATCTGGGTGCCCTATAGCGCATCCTGTCTAAATGACGTCAGCAAAATACAAACCGAAGCTCCGACGTTAATTCGGAAAACAAAATAAAACTGTGCATAACTGGAATGTTAATATTATTTTTTGTAAATCAGATGTGTTTGTAAGTGTGACAAAGATTTACCATATAGATTATTATTTTATTTTAAAGCTATTCTGCCGTCCATACCACCCCGTTTTCTAACCATCTTCCTTTTCACCATTGATTTTTCTGCTTTGGGGTGGCAGTGTAAGATAGTTTTTTTAAACAAAAGCAGAGACAAAATAAAATTTTCTCATTACCTTACTTCTCTGGTTCTTCTATCGTATTAATCCGGATCTCAAATTTTGGTGGAATAATTCTTAAAATAACTGATAGCGAGGAAAGTAATGTCAATAAATTCTTTTCCGCAAAGCAAAGACAATTTTATGAAAAAAAACAAAGCACGATAAACTTTTTAAATTATTGGAGAGAATCTAAATAAATAAATTTCAATTAAACATTTTGCATTTAACGATAAAAATCAATCTCACTTAAAGATGACTTGATTGTAATGGGGTTGTGACTATGTAGTCGTCTGCACACGAAATGCACCAATTAATTTGGGAATTTTTAAAAGCTTCAAGAGTTCTTTTAAGTGTAGGTTATATTATCATTCTATTATCATCCTTACAAATTATTCTCATGACTAATCATATTTAACATCGAATTTTAAACAAATACAGATATGATCTTGAAGTATAACAAAAAGAAATTATAAGGCAAGTGTAATTCTCAGTACATTCAAATCTTCTTGTAATGTTTCAATAAATACGACAATAAAATGAAAGTTCGAGTATTGATATCTGCATTCTTAGTTGTTAAATTCAATAGGCAAAGATGTCTTATCGAAATCTATAATCTTAACAATTGATATGTTTTGTGTGTCTGTGTTTCTCCATTCTAATGAACCTTCTTCTTCTATGTGCTTTTCCTTTCAGGACATAGGCGATCATGTCCTTCCACGTTTCCCTATCTTAGCACACTTTTCCTGTAACATCTCACAAACCCCGTTCTGTCATCCAGCTGCTCAGGCCCTTCAAATATGTTATCTACTGCTTTCCTCTGTCTCTTTTTCCATCTATCTAGCCTGTTAGCATCAGGTTATCCAAGACGTCTTTCCTCATTGCTTGTCCAAGGAACTTCAGTTGTCTCCTCCTGATGCTCAATATTAATTTCCTTTTCGTTTCCATTCTTTTCAACACCTCATCATTGCTCACATACTCGGTCCATGATATCCGCAGCATCCTTCTGTAGAAGCACATTTCCGATGCTTCAAGTTTTTCCTTCATCTTTGATGATAACCTTACTTCTCCGAAACCCTTTGTCTGATTTCAACCAAAATCGGGTCACTTGTCGGTAATGACATGAAACTTTGATGAATGCAAAAATATTTTGAATCGATTTACAGGGTACGCCAGAAATAACTGAAAAGACTTAGAAATTACGAACTCTTCTCCTTTGAGACGCCTTAAGCGAATTCAACCAAACTCGTGTACCTTGTTGATCAAGGTCTGAACCTTTGATGTAGAAAAAATGTTTGAATTAATGTAATCAATGTATTTAAACGGATTTATTTTGAACGGATTTATTTTAAACGGTAGTAACAGTGTAACTCCCAAAGTAACGCTAGTCGAAACGACGTACGTCGAGGTGCCACTGATCTTACGTATTAAGCTTTATGTTAGGACAATATTCTCATACTCTACAGACATTCTACGTTTGCAATAGTTTGAATTTTGCACAGCCAGAGCTCATCAAAAATGTCAAATTGTAAAACTTAAACAAAGGCATTTCTTGAATTTAAGGTTTCTCATCACGGTTGGCCAAAACAGCGACCTCACCTCCTCAGTGAAAATAAAATAAATTCCTCACTCAATTTCTCCATGCGCTGCGCGATCCAAATACTCTGCAATTTTTGCTGATACATTTTTCCTTGATGACGACTAAAAATTTACTATTCTGATTAAAATATCCTACTTTATGCAGGTTAGGCTTCATTGCCGTCTATGAATAGGAATCATTTATAAACTTGCGATTTACAACTCTTGTTCGTAAACATAATGCTCTGGTACTGCTTTATATCTACATTCTCGACCAATTTAGTGCCTCCGATCTAAATGCCTAGAAAGAAAAGACACACTGTACATTCCAACAAACACCTGTTGTGTAGAACAAGGAGTCCACAAGAAGCTTCAACGTGTAGTAGGCAGTCTTAATGTGTAAAATGATATGTGAATGACGAGAGCCAACATGCTAGAAATGCTTCCCCCACTGTATCTGCAGATTCAGTTGAAAATTATAAGTGCTCATTTGGACAATCCATAAATGCTTCAAAAACAACCGCCTACAGTGCTTCAGTGATTAACGAAAAACTTCAACTTAGGTTATCAACGAAAGCAGACGCACGGGCTTTAGAGAATGGCGTTCAACATAAACATTGTTTGAGAAGGAACGCTACTGCCATGGCAGTAGCGCGAGCTTCAGCTGTGTCCGCCACAAAAGCTTCGTAGAAGGAAGCCCAGCGTGAACTTCGTAGTAGCTGAAATGCTATAACTACAGCTTCCACACGAGCTTCAGAGAATGAAATTCAACATGATCTTCTTCTGCACAGCGACGCTATTTATTTGAAAATTGTGAAAACTGCAGAGAATTAGGATAAACCAGTGCGTTTATGAACCTTTAAAACCTAAAATATCAACAAAAATCCTAACAATAATGAATAAAAACTGAACATAAAATGCGGTAAAAAACATGGTAAAAACAAAGAAAATAGAGGGAAATCCATACAGGCTGCCGCAGTGACCCTGTGAAAAAACGTAAAAATAGAAAATGGCGATAAAATGGTCTCCAAAATTTTAGACGAGAAAAGTATCATAAAATACTCTAAAATGTCCTTAAAAATAAAAAAAACCAAAAAGAATACTAAAATTTGGACTAAGAACCTAAAAGAATCCGTCAAATGCCTACAAAATTGTCAAAGGACTCCCCAAAACCTCAAATTAAAAATTAGACGACTCGTATCCAACATGTAAATGTGATCGGCGGCTGATCAGAAAGGATGCTCGTACGGCAGCCACGTGAGCTCAAGAGTCTGACGTTCAACTTCACGTTTATGTGAACAAATACGCCGTTGCAATAAAGCTGTGGAGACAGAAGGTAAACGCGATCGTCGTTTGAGCTGAAACGTTAATTAAATGTCAGCAGCAAGAGAATTTGTGCATTGGGTTGATTTCAAGAAGAATAAGAATAAGAAAAAGAACGAGAAGAAAGAAAGAAAGAGAAGCAGTGAAGAAGAAGTTGAAGAAGACAAAGAAGAAAAAAAAGAAAATGAACGAGAAAAAGAAGACAAATAATACAAAGCTGAAGAAAAAGGAGACAAAGGAGAAGACGAAGAAATCGAAAAACGAAAAGAAGAAAAAGAAAAGGAAGAAGATGACCGAAGAAGACGACGAAGATGAAAAAGTTAACGATGACGAAGAAGGAAACGAAGACGAAAATGTCTACGAAGAAGAAGAATTCGACGAAGACAATGACGAAGATAATGATGAAGCCGCTGAAGACGATGAAGACGAAGAATACGACGATGAGATGACAAAAATAAAAAAAGACTAGAAAGAAGAAGAAAAAGAAAAGGACGAAGAAAATGACGAAGACAAAAATGTCGACGAAGACAAAAATGTCGACGAAGACGATGACGAAAAAGTTGACGAAAACGAAGGAGACTACAAAGACTTAGAAATTGTCGAAGACAAAAAGATAACGAAAACAAAGAGGTCGACGTCTAAATGAACACTTATCATTTTCAGTTGCATGTGTAGATGCAATGATAGAATGACTTCTGGTTTGTTGAGTCAAGCGATAATTGTTGGTGGATGGGGTTTTAGCTGAAGCTGGTCGTTTCCTGTACTCTGGCTGTCTATGAAAACAAACGGTATTATTTAACTTTTTGTAACTTCTACTTTATCATATGCCATAACAGGTTCACGTTTTCTAAAAGATGCCAACCCATCCGACGTTGCAATAACAATGCAACCACTTCTTCTATGTCACGTCATTGCATAACAGTACAGGCTCCCCTAAGGCTCACTCCCGTTCTTCTAATTGTACATACATCTTTACTGTTTATTGGCAAAATTGACTAAGCATGAGTTCTGTTTTACAAAAAAAAAAACACATTCGCATTGTTTCACTTACGTGTCACGGCAACATTATACTGGAGCTTTCTTGACTTTATTATTTCAACATAACCACTGAAAAATCCCGAGAAACGCCGGACAATATTGCTAGTTAACTATCATGTCCGGATATCATAGTAATGGATACTCAAGTAATCCTTCGCACAAAGTGCATATTGACAAGTTTTATGTCATTGTCTAGAGGAGACTGTAGTAATAAACTAACCACATTTCTATTCTCCTCTCCTTGTAAGCATTCATCAGAATAACAAGCGTTTTTCAGCGATAAAGCTGAACTGGTCAAATAAAGCTAAATCAGCTTCTACTTAGAGCTGTTGCTATATTACAGAGATTTTTTATAGTCTCTTTTTCTTCTTCTTCTTTTTCTTTGTACCGTATCCCATTAGGACGTAGGGCATCGTGACTCTCCACATTTCCATATCCTTTGTAGCTCTTAATATTTTTTCTTTATGTTATATTTCCTAAACCATGCTCCATCATCTAATTACTCATGCTTGTTAAGTAGGTTATGTGTTGTCAATCTATCATGGGAGTATAAAATTTTCAATGCTCTATTTCTTCATTATGCATCCTAGAAACTTCAACTGTTTTTTCTCATTATATAAGTGTTCATTCTTTTCGTATTTTTATTTAAAACTCGTCGTTCTTACATGTTCAGTCCATGGCATCCTTTTTTAGAACCAGATTTCAATTGCTTCAATTCTCTTCTTTATCTATGAGTAGATCACTGCATTATAGGAGGACTGATATTACATAACAATTTTACGAGTTCATCCGAATAATTACCAAGAAAGTATTCAGAAAAATGGCACAGAAAAATTATTTTACGGAGGTGGGAAAATGTTTGAAACTGTAACGTCATGACGGGACCAATAATATTTCTGATTCTTTGAATTTATGAGGAATATATTTAAATATATGGCAGGAACACCAGAATTGTTTTCTTTGTTTCTAACATTTTTTCTATGATTCTTAATACTTTGCTTAACCTTTGGAAGTTACCACACTTCTCATATTTAAATTACGGATACACTGGATATTGTTCCACAGTATTATATCGTAAGTGGCTTGATAGACTAGTAAGGAATCACACAAACTGAATATTGAAAACATTTTCTCATCTTTTTCTATAGGTTTATAGCCAGCATTCTTCAGATACTTAACATAAAGAACTAAAACAAGAGGTTAACTACATCATATTACTAAATATTCAGAGTTGCTTATCATGAATAGCTCTTTATGTTTCCGAGAGCTATACGTGTTTTACTTACAACTGATTTGATGATGATTATTTCATTTGTTAGAGAGTGAATAAGAAAAGTGGATTGTCTTATTGTTTTATACATATGTTAATGCCAATATTATATAGGCGGAGATTTCTGAAAAATATATGCCTTAATTGAAATGGATGTTTCACTGTCGCCCCCTGCCGGATATACTTATTAACAAGCTAAATGACGTATATTGCTTAATGGTGCTGACGTCAGCAAGCATGCAATTTGATATCAAGTGAAACGGTGGGTAGACACTTCATCTACAAGCTAAAGCAGTTCGAAGAATCATGTTTATTCGCAGACAGACAAGAAGCAACATTAAAATATTATTTGACACATTTAAGCATGTGCATTTTGCTCTTTTTAGAGGCGTTTTAACTTACCCATGCATTTAAAGATAAAAAATATACTGAAAATAAATTGTCTTTGCCTCGTCAAATGTTTCTTAATCTCTTTCTATGTATTTTCTATTTTTTATCCTTTTCTGGATATTTATCTATATAAAAATTAGAACCGGTTAACTTATTTTTCTATCGTGATATTTGTGTATATTTCTGACATTACGTATTTACATTGTTCGGAATGTTGTCCTTATCTTTGTTTGAATATGCACAACGTCCTGGCTGTTGTACGCTCCAATATTCTTCAGATGATTGGAATTTCGAAATGAATCCTTTAATTTTTTCACGAGGGTGAATTGTTCTAGTTCTATGATTCATGCCTCTTCCAAATGTTTCACTATCAGCTATCTCATTTTAGCTCAACACTAATTTTTTGTAGCTAGGTATTAAATTAATAACTCTTAGGGTCAAGTCTCTGGATTCATCCAACGCTTTTATCCACTCGGCCATGTGCCAGTGAACGTAATAAAGAGTTCAGTTCGAAATTTCAATAACCTGAAGAAGGTTGCATTGTTCAACGGCTGAAACGTTGTAAGTATGGCAACAAAGATGAAGACAACAGTCCGAACAGTGTAAATAATGTAAATGTTTGTCTGGTGATGTTGAATCTTTTACTTCTTATTCTATAATGCTGTTGAAACAGAGTCAAATTCCAAAATTTCAAATGTTGATTTTTACCTAGTTAGTTTACTTGAAAAATTTGCAGTGATCATTTATATAGTCACTCTTTGATTGATGCTCGGATTTCGTTTAAGTTGTGTGATCGCTAAAAGAGCTGATCACTTAGTAAGAAATTATAGATAAACCGTTATTAAAAGGAGTAGATAGGTTCCCTTATCGTCCGGTTCACACGCTTCCCCAGTCTTGTGAATAGGAGTAGAGGTTTATCCCTTGTTTCTTGTTTACGATTAGGTTTCCGTTTCCTTGTAAAATATTGTCGTTCTATTTCACCCCAAGTATCACCTTGCATCTTAGTGACATTACCGTCTTGGGATGAATTAATTAAAAATACAAATAAACTCAGACATACTACGCGTGTAATGGGTCTGTGTCAACCAGTTTTAGGCCATTTTAATATCACTTTTGTACTATTTGGCACATCTCTTGTGTCCCCAACATTAGCAAAATAATAAACAACATTTGAAAATTAGCTCTATATTAAGCACATTACTTTTTTGAATATTAATGCAGTTCCACTATATTTTTATTTATTTATCACTTTATTTTATTCATTTTTTAGAAAGAAGAACAATAACGATAATAGATGTCTTACAAAGGGCAACACCGACTGGTTGTTTATTTACGTTTTAATTCTTTTCTTTTTTTATATCTGGTAAGTGTTGTTAAAGAGGTTAAGTGAAAAGTGGCTGTATTTCTGTTTAGTAAATCAGTAGATTGGTGTTATGGTCACAAACCAATTGCACGGCACGTGCTGGAGACCCTTGCTTTTATAGCCATGTTTCCTCCAACATTTTCTACATCTTACACTTGCATACTTGGGAAGGTCTACACCATCCTCTCCTACAACCACACGAAAAGATATTATTGTTGGTATTAGATTCTTTCTTGGTATTACCTGCAAATACAAACCTAAAGTTCTGACTCACACGTATTACGTTTTATCAACTCTTTCTAGGTTATTTAAATACGAAATATATTTTTAAGAATAATGATCTTTTACAAATTAATAACGCATTAACAGTTTATTGAGAATAGCAAAGATTTTTCTCGATACAAGGTCTACTATTTAACCCATAGCCGGGAAGAGGAAATAAGTTCATTATTTTAACTAAGGACAATTTCACTTACGTAAATATAAGCGAATTCGAACTGCAATATCTCTTTTCAATCAGCTACTATTTACAACACCCACACATCCACACCCACATGTGCATTTTTCAAAAACAATTTAAAAAGTAAACCAATGTATTTAGTTGGTTTAGCAACATAAAACTACTCAAATCTGTCCTAAAGGTTTTCTGAAATGTCATTAGATAAGATGTTACCAGACTAGCATCCGTAGTTTTATTGCTAAACATGCAAAACTAGAGCATAGACCTCTACAAAAGTCGGTTATCATCAGTTCGAGGTGGGTGTGTGGGATGACCTTTCAGTCTGGTATACCACCTGTTTACGTGTCGGAAAACAGCCATTGATATCCTCTGAGAAGTGAATCCGCACTTGCTCGCTTGGAAACCGTATTCCAGGTGAACCCGCTGATTTACCTGACATCTCTAATGCTCTGATATCATATCATACTGAGGTCAAAGTCTAATTTGGTCTCATTAATTTGGTGTCTGCGTGCACGCATCACCTACTTTACATATTCAGTTTGATGGCAGTATTCACTAAATGTATAAATTATCCATGCAGGGGATATTTTACAACAATATTTTATATATTATATATATATATATATATATATATATATATATATATATTATTATTATTATTATTATTATTATTATTATTATTATATATATTATTTTATGTACGGATTATTTTATGCATATATATATATATATATATATATATATATATTAAAAAATTAAGAATTGAAAAACTTCAGGCAATAAATTTGATTCAGCGTTTCGCATTTCAAGATTTTATTTGATCCAAAAACAAAAGAAAGAAATGTGTCTTGCTCTCTATTTTCTCTCTCTCTCTTTCTCTCTCTCTCTCTCTCTCTCTCTCTCTCTCTCTGTGTGTGTGTGTGTGTGTGTGTGTGTGTGTGTGTGTGCGCTTAAATAATGAATCATAGTACTTTTCCCTAAGCTAGCGTTACCGGTGATTAAAGAAAATGAGTAACTTTTAAAAATCTGTTCGTATTTATTCTGTATCCTTTTCTTTATAATTTTTGTACATATTGAAAGTTGTTAATACATATTTCAGCATTTTTATTAAATTAAATGTAAATCCTCATCTCATTTTCCAGAATGTCTTGAATTAAGAATTTCACGTAACCTTTTCTAAAATGAATCCAAACAGGTCCTTGTTTAATCCTTTAGAATGAGTTGAAAGTAAAAGAATTAAGTTTTCAGGTTGGTCATGTGTTTTCTGTGTCGGCCATATGTGTTAACACATGCAAATATATATATATATATATATACGGACGAAATCATATCCTCACCTCCTCATATCATTATATACCTTTTAATGACTGCGTGCGATCAAAGAATCTATATTTTCAGTTACCTTTCAATGTCCAATGAGTCCCTGCTGTTTATCCACTTGTCAACTCAATGACTTTGTCGGACCGTATTTCGTTTTTACCTCTTTTGTTGAATTGCAGGAAGGCAATGAGAAGATGATTGGTCATTGTGAAATAATTGAATATATGAATAAATAAACGAATTAAGTAAATGTATAAATCAATTTTTTTATAATAAGATTAAGTAATGAAGCGTGAGTTGAATGGATAAAGAAGAAACAATGAAGAAAATGGGAAGAGGTATACAATTGGAGGTGGAGGAGGTATAACATGGGTGGAAGGTAATAAAATGGGAGGAGAAATTATATAATGGCAGGAGGAGAAATACAATGTAAGAAAGAAAAAAAAAGAAAATAAATAAATAAATAGATATTAAAAGAAAAGAAAACAAATAGACTTGGCCGAAAAAGAGAATAAGAGAAAGAAAATATATGCCACGAAGAAATGTATTTAATATTTGTCTCTATGAAGAAAGAAGTGAATAACTCGAATAGAAAAAGAAGGAAAGAAAAATAAACAAAATTCGAATAAATAAGAAAAGTAAAGGAAGGTAATTCTTATGAGAAAGTAAACGAATATAAAGTGCATTCATTTCTATAATAGTGAATTCTACTATGTGATTGGTTCCTCAAACTCCATTTAATTTATTCGATTGGTTTGAGACTTGGAGAACGTAAAATAATCACATCCAATTGCCATACCTTAAATTGCAATTTTATTTTGCTATCAGCATTGCCTCAAACCTGACTACACTGGTCTGATAAATGTATAACATTGATGATACGAAACAATTTTCAACAACGCAAGATTATTGTTTAAATTTAGGAATAAGTTTAACTGCAGTTATGCAGTTATTCGAATTCATTTTGTTTTTGATATTAGTAGCTGGAAAGATTGACGATACAAAATATTTACTTCAATCGTGTTTAAAGCTAAACACACTTTTTCATAGAACGATTCTTAAATCAGACAGTAAATTTGTGTACATGCAATTTGTTAAGAACCTGAACTTATTTAGTCTTTAACATATATATCATGAACGCTTTTTGTTGGCTGTGTCCCCTCAAGAATTTGACATTCATAGTTTTTTACAACTTTCTATGTTTTGTATCTCTAAGCAAATTGTGTTCCATTACAATCAATCCTAATCCCTGTTCAGTTAGCATTTACACAAATTCGTTATGTAGGTCTCTGCAGATTATTTCTGTCTTCTTTGTCTTCAATAAGTCCTGTAAGTGTCAAATTCACAAAGCCTTATTTTATATCACATGTATGTCGATTGTTACTTCCTGATTCAAAGTACAAGTCCTATTTGGTTCTTATTCTCTTGAATTACATGCTGGCTCATTTGTTATTCTCAGCATCCTTCTGTAGAAAAATATCTTTAGTATCAATCTTCTCTTCGTCTGTAAGAATATTATCCAGTATTCACTACTATATAGGAGGACAGATGTTTCATAGTAGATGAGCATTCTTTTTCTGTTTCTTTTATTTGCTTGTTCTTTAGAAATGTTTTTGTTTCTTAATACTTTGTTTAACTTTTGAAAAATATCATTCGTTGTTTCAATACGCCTTTGAATTTTTGGTACACATTTTCCAACTTCTGATGTAGCATTCGTCAGATAGACATTATGTATATAATTTCAACGCTATATGAATAAAGACCACATTTGACACATGGGTCATCACTAATATCACATTAGAATGGTAAATTATTTTTATTTCTTTACGGCTGGTAATTATGTTAATGAAGTTCATGAGATGAGGTATTATTATTTACATTATATGTAAGACTCCGGTTATATTTTTCGTCTTGGTTTCTATAGAAACAAAGACCTGACGATGAGTAGATGAACGACTACTTAGAGAGGTTAATATGCTAATAAACGAACCAAATTTTAGTATTTGTCTATATTTCTGAGATGAGGTAGTATTTACAGTATTAATATCTACGAGGAAATGTGTCCTTAAAGACGTCGGTTAGTTCCTGACTTGACTCTTAGAAATGTAATTTCGATAGCAGGCTACAGCAGTGGTGAACAAGTAACTTGCATTGTTAGATGAAGATAAATCATGACTTCCAATCAAGGCTTTACTCAAAGAATGAGGAATGATATACCCTAGTGATTGTTCGGTTTGAAATTCCTAGCACCTGAAGAAGGCCGAGGCCTATAACGGCCAAAACGTCGTACAAATGGGAACAAAGATGAGGACAATAGTCCGAATAATGTACATACAGTAAACCAGATTTTTTATTAAGATTTGAAAAAGAATAATAATATCTTGCATAAAAAATTCATTGTGTGTGTTTCTATCTGTCTATAGAAATACAAATACATGAACTGACAACATACTTCTCAGATATATACATTTTGATCGGTGCATTTAGGCAAGTGATAATCAGACTGAAGTCGCACCAGATTCTTGATGAGAAACCAATATTATTTTAACTGTTTAAACATTACTTAACGAATAAACGATTTTCATTTCAATAACATTTCTCATTGACACGCCCATTCTTTGATTACTATTCTATTATTTTAATTATCATCATCATTTATTATTATTATGTAATTTTTCATCATATTTCGATTTCTGCTTTGGTCTCACAACCAACCAAGTCTGCGGGGAGACCTAAGACAGGTCGTGGCGTGTAGTTATGGCTCCATTTCATGTTTTTCTTATCTTCCCTATCATCCCTAGCATTACATAGATAAAGTTTTCCTTAGTGTGTGGGCTGTACTTAATAAAACAATTTTTTGTATATCTCTTAAGCTGGGGTTTCCAGGGATTATTTCAATGTTTTGTTTTGTTCCATTTTTTATCATTCCAAGTGCACCTACTGTCACTGGCACAACTCTTGTTTTCAATTTCCACAATTTTTCTATTTCAATTTCCAGGTCTTTATATTTTGACGGTTTTTCAAATTCCTTGATTGCTATGTTACAATCCGCTGGACAAGCCATATCAATTAATAGACAAGTTTTCTCCTTCTGGTTTTTAACAATAATGTCTGGCCTGTTTGCTTCAATTTTTCTGTCTGTGTAGATGGTGTAATCCCATAAAATGGTTACATCTATTTCTGTAACCGGTGCTGGGTGATGTTCATGCAAGTGTTTGTTTACAGATTTTCCATAATGTTTGCCCATTGTCCAATGTAAATATTGCCCAACTCTATCGTGGCGATTTTTATATTCATTTGGAGCAAGCACAGAACAGCCTGAGATTAAGTGGTCTATTGTTTCTTGGTGTTTATCACAAAACCTGCATTTTGGATCCATATTATTATGCATAATATTTGCCTAAATGTTTCTAGTGAAAAGACTTTGGTCTTGTGCTGCAAGAGTAAAGCCTTCAGTTTCAAACTTTAATCCAGATGCACGTAACCATCGATGAGTATTAACTTTGTCAACATTGGATTTATTGGCACGTTTTGGATATTGGCCATGCAGAGGTTTGTCTTGCCAGCGCTGTTTCATCTGTTCAAGAGCTTTATCTTTGGCTTTCATTTTCATATTTTTTGCCGCAGTAGTTGGTTCTTGGCTTCTGTTTTGCTTTTCTACAGAATCTACTAACTGTAAATCTTGTTTGTATTTACTGCCTTCTTTTATTATTGAATATTTTTTCTTTCTTTCTTCATGTTGCCTTACTAATTGTATCATCCAATCCTTTGTTGTATGTATGTTAGTAAGCCAATAGTTGTTGTCTTGTATGACAATTCCAGCTGAATAAGACCTCTTCCACCTTCTTTATGGGGTATGTATAGACGGTCTACATCAGCCTTTGGATGATGCATCTTATGCTTAGAAAGAAGCTTTCTTGTTTTAGAATCCATTCGCCTGATGTCGTTTAGAGTCCAGTTTAAGATATTGAAGCTATATTGGACAACTGGGATTGCAAGGCTATTAATGGCCATAACTCTGTTCTGAGAATTCAATTCAGTTTTTAATATCATTCGTAGCCTTCTATAGTACTCTTTACGCACTATTTCTTTCATTTTCTTATGGTGAATGTTTTCACTCTCATTTACACCTAGGTATTTATAAGCTTCTTCTGGTTTTCAATTCTTTTATTGGCTTTTATGGCAGATTTTTCGACCTCAGTTTTATCCACTGGAAGAGTCATACTGGACTTTTTATTTCTATTTGTATTTCTCATATTTTTCCCACGAGTGACGCACGGGTCCAAAAGTCCACCCAAAGTTGCCCGGCACGTTGGGTAACGGTCTTTTACAAACAGGGTCCCGAAGCCTGTAGGGGATTGTTTGTGACCTCATAACGCAGCAGCCATTCACTCCTCGGTACGATTAACACCTTGAGTTGCGGGTTGTTGTTCAGAGTTTTCCTTCTCCTAAATGGGCTGCCAAGCGACTGCTGACATAGACGCGAATGGAATTCAAATAGAAAGTCGCTGGTTTAAAAAAAACTTGGGCGTACCAACGGCTCAACGAAACAAAACATCACTACACTAGAGTAGGTACCTCCAATAAATCACTGCTCATTTCCGATACCTCAATTTAAATTTAATTTTAAAAAATAAAAATGTTTTCTTGAAACTTTAATTATAGTTTTAATTGAAAGCCAAGAGATTAAATTTACTAATTACAGTAAGCAAAATGCCATGGTTTAGTTCAAACCGAAATTATATTGATCGGAATAAAAAATTTAACTCTTGAAAAATCTTTTTTTCAAATATACCGCCATTATTGATTGATTGACACATTACGTAAACAGTAGCCAAATTTCTGTTTTAAAAATCATGCATAAAAAAAATACCTCATTGGCACGTTATTTAAGTCGATTTTTACAACTGATACAAGTAATAATTGATTATTGCCTGGAAATTAACGAATAAAACTTTCTTTTAAATACGGTAGCCGTCTTTATATGCGTTATCTGAGGTGATAATTGACATATTGACAGACGGAAGTTTTCAGGCACGCTTGTATGGCGCCCGAAAGTGATAAAAAATTCTTGTAGCTTAAAACGTAACATTTGGAAATTTTTTTTTTTTTTTTTTTTTAACTAAATAGTAAAATTAAAATTTCTAACAAAATATTTTCAGCAATTATATAATATTTTATAGGATCTTAGCGTATAGCCAGACTATACTTTCTGAATAAATAAAAATATACTTTCTGAATAAATAAAAGTATGCTTTCTCAGTACTGAATAAATAAAAATTTACATTTCTTTTAAAATAATTTAATAAGAAAGATTGAAATTAAAATAACCAAACTAAGTTATATTGTTATTTATTAATATTTTTCTGAAATATTAAATATTTTTATGTTTAAATATTACATATGTTTCTGAAACTATGAATATACCTTCTGAAAAATTAAAAAAATTAAATTGCTTTTAGAATAATTTTAATTTAATACGAATGAAATTAAAATACCCAAACTAAATTATATTATGATATTTATTATTAGTTTATTTTAAAATGACCGAACTAAGTTATATTATGTTATTTATTAATAACTTTATTATGTTATTTATTAATAATTCTAAAAACAATACGAACCCCTACGGAAACTTGTTATGACCCCTATGGAACACCGTATTTGATAAAAATTACCATATTTACACACAAATTTATTTTTTTTAATTATTTTAAAAATGAAATGGGTGAACGATTTTTATTAAACTTTTCAATTTTCGATAGAACATTATAATCATCAATTCTTAACTAAAAATGAAATTAAACGACGTTTCCCTAAAAGGTTTTTAAAATCTTAGAAACAATTTTATGAATTATTATAGTAAAAAATAAAAAAATAAAATCAATTATTTCAAAATTGGATTAGTCAACGAAAAGTTTTTTTCTTCAGACTATAATGTCCTTAATAATTATTATTTATTCCAGCAATTAAAGGTTTATCAAATTAAATTATATCAGAGCTTTATTGCATTTTTTATCCTTACGCTTCGGAGCAGATTTTCGGTCAGTCTGTCCATTTTAAAATAAAAAAAGCATAGATGATTTATATGCCCCAATGAGTTCTCCGTTTAACTAATAAAAAACATTTTTATTTACAGCTAATTAAATTTTATTAAAATTTCATGGATTTACGTAGAGGTGGGTAACAGACTTAAAAAATACTTTCACCATGATATTTAAAAAAATAATACTTTCAAAAATAATTTCATTTACTTGTGAATGAATACTGAAAGTTTTATTCAAATTTAACAATTATTTGATTTTTGCGAGAATTTCCAAATTAATGTGTTTGTCACGGGGAAAAAGTGGGTTGGGTCATCATTACGTTACCCATTGTAAAACAGTTGTAATTTTTTTTTAGCCGCTAACTCAACTAAAAACATAATTTGCGAACAAAATTTTGAAAATGTTAGCAGGGATTAAAATTTTTTTTAAATAATTGAAAATAACTTTGATCTTTCCTCTTAATAATAAAATAAATATTTTGATGGAAAAGGTGTGTTTTATTAAGTTTATGACCTTTTTTATTCATGCTATGATGTTTCATGCTGATTTTCAGCGATTTTTTGGATGTACCTGCACTAGAGTATTTTGTTAAAAAAATAAATAAAATAAAATAAAAATTGTTACTACTATCACTAGTCCTTGTAAAAAGAATTAATGGAAAAAAGTTGACATACGTTTAAGTTTATTAGTACTGTGAGAACTTAAAATAAAAATGTAACAATTTGTTCGTCCACTGTATATTCATTTATTTTTTCAATAAAGTCGTTGCTCGAAAATAGGGTTATCAGAATAAAATAAATTAAATAAGTAAATTAAATCAATAAATAAATAAAAATAAATATATAAATACATGCGTAGTCTTTCTATAAAATAATATCGTAGAAAATTGTTTTTCATCGTATTTCATTTATTTACCTGTTTTGTTTTGTTTTTTGTTTTTAGTTTTTAAGAAAATTATAATAGTTTAAAAAATTATTACGAAATATCGACAGCTAAAGGAAATATTAAACTGATGATTTTATTTATTAGGCTCATTTAAGGAACAAACAGATAGATTAAAATAGTAAAACAGAATTTCATATTGAAAAAAAATTCAATAAAATTAAATAATATATGAAGAAAAATTCATGTTTATTATGTTAAGAACAAAAAAAAAAGATTCATGTTTATGTTAAAAAGAAATTCATATTTATGTTAAAAAAAAATTCGATAATATCTAAAGAAAAATTCATGTTTATATTAAAACAGAATTTCATATAGAGAAAAATAATTCAAAGAGAGAGACTCTGGTTGAAAAAAAAAACGAACTTGGACGTAACGGTTGTTCAACGGAAAAACATCACTAAACTTAGAGAGTATTGTTAAAAGAAAATAAATTGTTGCTACCATCACTAGTCCTTGCAATAAAAATAACTGTTAAGATAAATTTTTTTAAAAATTCAAAATTTAATGGAAAAGAAAAAGTGGACATACGTTTGAGTTTACTACCGTAAAATTTAAAAATAATAATTTGTTCGCCCACTGTATTCTGTTAGTGTTACTCTTTCATTAAATTCGACGAGAATAAGGTTATCGAAAAATAAATAAATATATAAAATGAATGAATAAATAAAAATAAATTATTTCGTATTCTTTCTAAGAAAGGATATCGTAGATATTGTATCAAACTGTTTTTAGTGTTTTTCATCGTATTTTTTTCTGTTGTCTTGCTTTATTTTAGAAAACTAATTAATAAATCTATTAGGATCATTTAAAGAAGAAACATACCATTTAAATTATATTCGAAGAAAAAATTAATGTTCAAGTTTAAAATAGTAAAATTAAAAATTAAAAATTAATGTTTACGTTTAAAATAGTAAAACAAAATTTCATTAGAAAAAAATTAAGTAAGATAAAACGTTACGTTTTCAGCAGCCTCAGAAAAACACGTCATTCTCGGAATTCCAATCGCGTTTATTCTTCTTCTTCTTCTTTTTATTATTATTATTATTATTATTATTATTATTATTATTATTATTATTATTTTGGATATTTTATATTTCGGATATAGAATCAATTAAGTTATGTACAATAATAAAAATGTTTTGTTTTTTACAAGATATTTAACTTTTACACCTAGAACTGAAAGTCCCACCAGAATTTATTATTGGTGGAGACAAACATAACAGCATGAGAATACAGATGACATAATTTTATAACAGGAAGGAAACTATAGAAAATAGAAAAAGAAAGCGGGAGGAAAGGACTAACCCTCAGCTGTAAGAAGACGTAAGGTACGGTTGCTAGCAAAAAATACAGTCCAAAATATGAACTACGAATTGAAGATGTAAATATCAACTAAGTACAAAAATGTAAATATCTAGAATGTTTCCAAACAAAATTTGATACCGACATCCGAAGGGAGATTGAAAAAACGAATGACGCTTTTCAAAAGCTAGGTTAAGTATTAAGAAACGAGAAAAATATTTTGAAAAAAAAAAATCGTACCCATGAACCGAACATTTGAATAAGGACGATGTTTTATGAATGTTTGAATGAAAAAGGCCACTTATACTTAGAATATAAATTTTCTACGATACATAATGAGATGAGAAAAGGAAATATAGAAAATCTTGCACTCACCGGATATATTTAAGGCAAGAGTGATAAGAGAAAACAGTAATTAACCTATCAAACGAGCTTGCGTAAAGAGAACAGAGATGGCGGAGAGAGTGAAAAATAATTGCGGAGAACCATGGTCGTACATAAGAGGAATAAAATCAATATTTTGTATTTAAAAAACTAAAACCGGTATGGATGTTTGAAAAAGATTATGATAAAAAGAATCGAGCTGATAAGTATCATTTATTAATGTCTATTTAACCTATAGTCGTCTAGAAAAATAGTCCAACGTATGATCTACATAATAAGGGCTTTAAAATGCAGCAGGTGCCGAAACTTACTCTCTAGGTAGTGTAGTAACAAACGAGAGATTATGTGACACGAAAATCAATGTTTCACGTGATGAAACATAACATGTTTTAGTTAATTGATCCTAGAACAGGGAAAAAGCTTAACATATAAAGTATAAACCATTACAATCGTGCTAGAGAAAGTAAGTACACAACCCATAAATTGTAATGAGCACATTATCATGATAATAAGGTTATTGCTTACATAAGATTAATTAATTTAACCAAGTTTCTGATATTTCAGAATCAAACAGATACTTTTTAAATGAATAAATTGTTTATGCTAAAGAAATATGAAGAATTTCATGATGTATGTCTAACCCACAACATTTCTCTTGGTATTTAAACGACTTGTTGGTTCTAACAAATATAAATATTTTACGTAACTGATTCATTTTTACTTATCGTCATATAAAATGAGAGTAAAACAAATATTTATGATGGAGATCATTTCTTTTATGGAGAAAAATTAATTAAAAAAGAGGATAACTTTGATATAACTATGAGATCTTTAGACTCTGCCGAGTCTTCAAATCTGTTTGGCTTATTTGTATTATACAATCTTACAGCCTATAATAATATAAATACTGAAGATATTGCATTATACAAAAATGGTAGCCTTATGATTGTGAGGAATGCCATAAGTTTTAAAATTGATAAAATTAGAAAGATAATATATAGAAAATTTAAAAACCTTTATTTAATTGTGACTATTAATACAAATATAAAAAGTAGATTTCCTCGATGTGACTTTAAATTTAAATAAATATATATACCAAGCATTTAAAAAGCAAATACAAATCCTTCATATATACACCCAAAATCTAACCATCCTTCATCCATTATTAAAGATGTACCCGCATTCATAGAATAAAGAATTAAGAGAAATTCAGCAAATGAAGATGTGTTAAATAAGCATAGTAATTTTTATAATACCGCCAAAAAGAATAGTGGATATAAAAGCCCAAATATTAGTTAAGTAAAAGAGAAAATCAACATTGAAGAAAAAATAAAATTAGAAATATTATTTCGTATACACCAGCTTTCATCCAAATGATTCTCAGTAAAATGAGAAAAACATTCCTCGTTTTGATTAAGAAATACTTTCCAAATAATAATCCATTATGTAAGATGTTCACATCCATAAATAACAAACGTATTGTTTTATATTCAGATGAAAATCATTTTCACAATAATGAGATAATATTGCCTGTGTGTGTGTGTGTGTGTGTGTGTGTGTGTGTGTGTAATTTTTTTCTACATACAATATATGAACACAGGTCCGATACGCTCCCCTCATCTGCCACCGGATAGGTTATTGTTTTTTTAAATGTGTCAGTCCCTTGGGGTTTATTTGCAACTGCAAATCAATTCTCAATGTTGTGCTAAAGGAGTTTGCTTTTGTCTTTTAAGGAATACACAACGCGTACGTAGCGACCGCCATTTGGTCGCTTCTCTTCTTTACTATTTCCTCTTTTAGTTGCCACGGCAAACCACTCAAGACAAACTCTGTGCACAACTCTGCAGAAAAATTTGATCTGCTGTCTACTGGGACCATTTAAATGATTCGCAAGTATTAATGAGAGTTCCTGATCAAGATTTAACTAAATAGCTTTCTGATTGCCTTTGGCACACTATATTCTTGGCTTGCTTAAAATATCTCTAGAGTGCTGACGATTAGCAGTGGGATCCTAAACACTTTTAATGCAATCCCTGTTCATAATCCCATAATTTAACTTACATTCTCTAATAGGAAAATTGTATTACCTGAACCAGCGTGACTTATGGATATGCAAACCTCGCAGGCATTTGAATTCCCTGCCGCAATCACTCGCCGTAGTCCATGCCATTTTCATTTCAATCAATCAGATGGATGATGTATTCTCACTTCTTGCTACAAAACACCCAGAGGGCCTTTTTGAGTAAAAAGCTAGTCATAATTGTTTAAGTATTTCTGTTTTTCATTAATGCCACCGCAATTTTACAGGGGGTTGGTTCACTTCCTCTTTCCGATGAGTCATCTTAATTTCCAGAGAGTTCTGTCGTTCAAATTTATACGTACAATGTGTAAAACCACAAGCGATACCCTGCCAGCATTTTGCAACAAGAGAATTTCGTGGCCTGCGTCAGCGTGATTTATGGATACGTAAACATCGCTTACTGTCAAATGTCCTGTAGCAATCACAAGTTTTCCGTTCCAATAATTTTTAAAGATAATATATATATATATATATATATATATATATATATATATATATATATATATATATTACTCGTCTCGAGTTTTTTTCTTTGGTCTACGTACTTTGACTGATGTTCACGTGCTTAGCTCTTTCTTTTTTACATCAATTTTTTTCTTCGGCGTATATACTCGGAGGGTTTTTCGAAACGAGTATAGTGATATATATATATATATATATATATATCCAAGCATGTTTGGTTGAATAATTTAGACATATTATGTATATGCATTTTTATTTTAATCATTTGATATTCACAGGATTAATTGTTTGTGTCGTGATTAAAAACACCAAGAAAAGAGATTTAATTATCTTCATTATTGTTATTTTCATTAGTACCTGCGATCACAAACAAAATGAACTTCAGTGGTGAATTGCTAATAAAAAAGTTAAAATATTTGACAGTTACTCATTTTTGTACTCGCGGAACACGTAGTTAGTGAAAAATTTTAAAGTTATCTAGGAAATGTAACTTAATATTTGTAGATTTTTAAAAATATTACAATTTACGTGTTTTAAAGTATTCTGCTGTAATCTTTATATATTATAATTCAGTTATTTTAAAATCTTGTCGTTAAAGACATATCAAAACTTTGTTGCTATACGCATGATTAATTTTATTTAGTGTTCGCTACAATTTTTATATACAGGGTTTCAAGAATTTGAGGTTTTTCTTTTATACGGTTTCTCGAACTTTATTCTTGTATTTTCGTGGTGAGGTTTACGTGTATAGTCGATTAATATTTATCTAAACCGTGAATGTGGACGGGATGATTTTTCAAATCTTGTAAAATCAAACTTAAAACTGATATAAGTTGTGTAAGTCTCCTTGATAATGTGTTCCTGTAACTAACATATATCTTTTACTTTTTTGTCAAAGATGCAATTTATCAAAGAAAATTTAAATAGATATACAATGTTGATATTTTGAAAAACACTGGTTGAAGAGGAAGATTAGCTGTGTATGATCAAGTTAAATGTATTAAATTTAGTATAGTATACAATTCGTTTTATTTTTTATGGGATCAGTTCAGGGTGTATTAGTAAGTATGAGTTTTTTGCGGAATTTTTGTCTTGTTTGTAGTTAAAGTGAATTTAATGGTGGTATAGTAAGTTAATATGGTTAGTGTTATATGAGTATGTCTTATTTTTTTGACTTAGGTTAATACTTCAAATGGCTTGTCAAATTTGTTCATCATTTTGATGAGATTGAAAAATTCATATCTTTTCAATGATCTTATTTTGTCGAAAAATTTTTCTATTACTCTCCCAGCGCTTCCGCATTGAAATATATATAAATCTTTATCTGTTTTTCAAACTTGCTAGAAATTAAAACATTCATATATTTTAGGTATGTCTTTGTGATATATAGGTAGATACATTAAAACTGAAAGAGATAGTTTGATACGTACAAATAAGCGATTACTAGCTAGCAGGATAGATATGGGCACTAAGAGGTAGCTAGACAGGTATGAAGAAAAGGCGATCGCTAGGTAGCTATTGTAGATACATAAAAATATGGATAGTTCGCCTGCTTCCACCGAACGCCCATAGCCCAGGGGTAGAGTCGCCGACTGACACAATTTCGGTCGGGTTTCGATCCCGGGTAAGAAAGCAATCGGAGTCTAGCCGTACTGATGAGCTGTGATACGGCGAAACAGATTTATCTGCGGATGACAATATTTACGCTCTCACACCTTGATTGAGCACTCTGGAAAAATAGTAGACTTTGATAAACAGTAGCTACTCTGGCATACACGCATCGCTCATTCAGTGAAATGAATTAGAACGCTCTAGCTATTGGGCGCGTATAATGATATGCGCTAAAAAGTCTGCCTACTTCCACCGAACGCCCATAGCCCAGGGGTAGAGTCGCCGACTGACGCCATTTCGGTCGGGTTTCGAAAGCAATCGGAGTCTAACCGTACTGATGAGCTGTGATACGGCGAAACAGATCTGTCTGAGGATGACAATATATATATACATACCTATGTACATATATATATATATATACCAATGTACATATATATATATATATATATATATATATATATATATATATATATATATTAAAAATCGAAAAAGGTTGTTACTCTATATATATATTGCACACGCGGACACATAAGTATAGATACATATATACATATATATAAAGAGAGAGAGAGAGAGAGATAGAGATATGGATATACATATACATATACATGTATATATATATATATCTATAATTATGTATAAATATATGTATATATATTTGCACATCCGTCGGCACACACACGCTGACATATATATATTTAAATATTTTTATACATGCATACGGCTTCTCGCACCTTTTCTTCTATACCAATTTTTCTCGTTGGAACAACCCATTTCTGTTCGTATATTCATGCGTATATATATATATATATATATATATATATATATATATATATATATATATATATGTGCATCTATATACGTGCGAGTGTATGTGTGTGTGTGTGTGTGCAAACATTCTCAGTGTATATCTGTAAAGGAGGCAATGCATTTCGTCCTCATAGATATAAATAAAAATGTAATAATAAAAAAATAAATTTGAAGCTATATCAGGAGCTAAGATGTTAATATTGATGTTAGAAATATTAATAACTAGTGATGAAAGATTAAAACGCTGAATCACAATCAATATTCTTAACGAATACTGTAAAATTAGTTCAGAGCACGAGGAAAAGTGAAGTGTAGAGACGTTTGTGGAAATCATTTTCAATATACAATGAATTATCGTCTCATGAGCACAATTGAAAAATCAAAAGAGCAGAAATTCGTTTGTAGATTTTTTGAAAGCCCACAACAGGAATTTGGTGAAAGAGATCTAATTTATAAGACTTCCCAACTTTTGCCTTGCAGCAACTAACCTTTCTGTTTGCATTCAGGAAAGAGTTATATTTTCTTCTAACAAAATACTTTATTCCAATATTTATATTGGAAAATATTAAATAATGGATGAAACTGTTCATGACCGCTTTAAATATAAATAGGTATCTTAGATAAATATAGCATTTGCTAAAGAAAACTCTTATTTGAAGATATATGCACACAGATTTTATTTTAATATCTTATGACACAAAGTTGCAAATATTTAGAACGGACCAAATAGAAATGTATACTTAGTAAATGCAATTGCTATAGTCATTATGAATAATATAAATACTGTTTCGTGGAAACAGTTGGTTCTAATGAGGGTGAAACAGGAATCTGTAACTCTACTTACGGCCTCATTAACATACGATGCTAAATAGTTTGGGTTAACTGAAGAAAATAATATTAACTGAAGAAAACTGGATATGTTCTGAAGTGCTAAAAAACAGAATAAATACAGAGTTCAAATTCCAGTTGAATTCATTTTATTCACTTTTGAGAAAGGTATAAATCCATCTCTTCTCCCTCCAGCTATGGGTTGAATAGCACTAGTGATCGAATTCTATCTCCTTGGTTGACAACCACTCTGTCGCCGAAAGTAATGGCAACCTACTGCTGAAAAATCTTCTAAGCTTAAGCGTATATCACGTATGGTGCTTCTACACTAATTTACTGACATTTTTTGGGTTATTGTCCTCTTTTTTTTGTCATATTCCTGAAGTTTTAACCGTTGGAAACTCCGACGTTCTTCATAATCTGTATATATTTTTGAGATGAAGCATTATAACTATACAATTTACAATGTTCAGAATGTTTTTCTCATCTTTATTGTCATATTCACGATGTAGATGATCACCATCTATTTAGCTGAATAAAAAAACAAAAATAATATTAGGTGCTGTAAAAATTATTAACCACTATTAATGGAAATAACTATTATTCGACAACGTAGACGCGTGGCTAAAGAAAGAAGAAGCCGTTGGCGTTATAATAATTTGTTGGTTCCGAAACCTACAAGTTTATTGATATACATTTACTTATCTACTAAATAGAATAATCGATAACAAATGATATAGGTCTCCACGGGCACAACGGCTTGATAAACCTGAGAATCTGTTATAAACAAAACCTGACAAAACCGGAAAATAATGATACATAGTTTCAAAAGTATGTGAATATTTATAGATATAAAAACAAATGTAAAATATAATTTTTTTCGCTGTCACATCCCAACCTAAGAAAAAGTAAATACCAGCCATATATGAAACCTAACTACAAGTCAGTTTCCGCACGCACACACACACACACACACACACACACACACACACACACACATCTTCCAATCACCCGCCAACAGTAATCAAATTGTAATATAATAAGATAGTGAAATTTCTTCCAACACCCACATACGCAGCAGAGATTACAAAAAGTCATCAGGAAAAGAAACATTTTCTTATAGTTCAACCCACCGTACAACAAAAATAAACAAACGTAGGAATCCTATCTGATGAACTCATAAACAAACACTCCACCTATCAAGCACTCGCCACAAAAGCTTCAACAGTAACAATAAACATCATCAGCTATAGTTACATCTAGAACATGACGCAAATAATAAAAAATGCAACAGAAAAAATAACCAACACAATCGGACACGCCTGTAACTGCAGCGCAAAAGAAAAGATTTTCCCTTTAATAACTTGCAAAACAATATAATATACCAATCCACAGTAAAATTAGCATATAACGAACCAAACACATACATAGAAGTAACTGAAGAACCTTGGAAACAGAAAAAATGCACACAAAATATTTACAAGTAGTAAATACGCCGATGGTATAATGCTTTCTAAACATATATGGGAAACTAAAAGCAACAACAAAACTATCATGTAAAAAAAAGAAAAGAGCATCAGCAATAATTCCAGACATGGTAAACTTTTTCTGGAGGCGAGAATAGCTCGAATCATATTCTCAGACCAATACAAATTAGTAATTAAAATAGAGAACTCATCTCAAAATGCAGATATGAAAACTTTTTTTACTAATTTAAATTCGAAAACTAAAAATAATGTCTTGTACAATATTACCATGAAAAATGCAAATATATTTACTATATACAACTCAGGTAATGTGACATACTTTATACAAAGTCAATATTTAATGTAAACAAATAAGATAACCAATCCATGAAAAATAAATAAGCAAAAAACTATATAGATAAAGATTAAATAATAAGAAACAAATTAAGAAACCGCGAATGAACACATAAGTACAAGTAAATACCATAAACATAGTAACCAACAACAAATAAGCAATCAATAATAAATTGGTTTAAATAATATTAACACACTAAAATAAATAATGAATAAAAGTTAACAATTAACCATATTCAGATCCACAATTATTACTAATGAATTAACTCTAAAATAATTTGAAAGATAACTATGACCCTAAAACAGTCAGGATAATACAACAGACCTCACTACTTATAGTGCATCACTAATTAGCATATATAAATAGTCGAGTCAAAAATAAATATATATATTTAGAGAGAGAGATAGAGAAAAGAGAGTGAACACACTTGAGATGCATATATACAATACATTTTGTCGCTTCACCGTGGGATAGTATATAACTTTCCTTTTCTGTATATCTTTGTATAAGGCTTTGTACATACAACGCACATCTGATGTGCGTTGTGGTGCAGTGGATAACGACAAATCGAGGAACCGAGTTCAAATTCAAGTAGAATTCCTCGCATTCAATTACGCACAAATACCCTTGGGAAAGGTATTAATCCGTCTCTTCTTTGCAGTTATGGGTTAAATAATAGAACAGATTGGGTTCTATAGCATTGGCTGGCAATCAGTCTACTGCAGAAAGCAATGGCAACCTACTGCAGGATGACCTTCTGCCCAGTCAGTCATGTCTCAAAAGAAACATGATCACCCAAAGTGTGTGAGAGAGCGAGTCATCTACATACAAGCCTGTTTCGTTGTATCACAGCTCATCAGTGTGGCGAGACACATCCACTTGCTTCTGGCCGGGATCGAAACTCGACCGATTTGGTGTAAACCCGAGTCGCTATTCCCTAAACCATAGGTGCACGGAATCAGAGAAGAGAACTTTTATCCTGTTGTATATAAACAGTTTATACACACGCCAATCACCGAAAGAACTCAATTCATTCCTGAGTAGTATATATATATATATATATATATATATATATATATATATATATATATATATATATACGGAAAGAGAGAGAGATAGGGAGAGAGAGAATGATAGAGAGACGTAAAAGTGAAAAGAAAGTTAGGGAAATCTGAAATGGACAGATTTGAATGTACAAAGTAGATATATGCAAATATGATAGATAGATAGATAGATAGATAGATAGATAGATAGATAGATAGATAGATAGATATAATTGTGGTCTCTATACATTTGTTTACATTATTTATGTTTCTATTATAAATACCTAACAGAATGCAAAAAATTTATTAAACAATCACGAACTTGTATGACGGAAAAGCTTCGATGACAAAAATCCATATGTAATGAAAAAAAGGAATCAATAAAAACAGAAAAAAACAACGCTTTGCCTACCTATAATACGTGGATGACTCAACATAACTGTTATAATACTTTTCTGCATCGATCTCACCATTATTACACTTACGGCATCATTATTTTGCTTTTGGCGCCTTTGTCAGACATATCACGGTGGCTGCACATTGCACAAAAGCGATCTTATCTTTCTTGCGCATGCGTCACAAAGAAACAAATTTTACTAATCATAATTAAGTGAGATAACTCATCTAAAATGTTTGAATCTTTTGCCGATTACTTCCGACGCACGTCGTAAACGGATGGAAACGTATTTGATTAGATTTTTTTACTGCGTCGGGGGAAGGGCATAGATAGTTGTACTGCAAGTTAATTCAGTAGGCATAGATAAAACGCAATAAAGATATGTGCAAAGGTCCCCATAGTTTCTTTATGTCAGTTTAGTTGTGTTTTTATGCTATATGATATCACTAGAACTGTTATAAATAGTGACGCAATGCATAATATGTTTGTCAAAGCCTAACCCATAGCAAGTCAAGCGTAGGCTAATATTTTATTAATGACACCTGGGAAAGCTCCTTGTATATTTACTCAAATCTAATTAATTACCAATCCCATAATAGAACACCGCCATTTAAAGTTGTACATTATTCATGCAAATCTATTGAATCTTTCTCCGATTACTTTCTAAGCAAGTCGTTAGTGGAGTGAAGATTAATTATTTATATGACTGAATAACCTATAAGGCAGCACTGATATCTATATGCTAGTAATCAATACTGAAACGTAATGAAGATATAAACACTTTTCTTTCACTTTTTTGTCAGTGTTAATTATGCCTCTTGGAATCTGGTTAGTGTAACGGATATCAGCGCCGAAAGTGGGTTCGCCGTGCTGAGTTCAAGTTCCGGGCTATACTCTTGTGTTTACTTTTACACTCATGCCCTTGGGAAATTAATTGATCCGTCTCGTATCGACTGGGTAATCACGATTGAAAGGGCTCTCTAGCCTGCGGTGGTCGAAGAGAAGAAAACTGAATTCAGAACAGTAGAAAATGCAGTGGAAAACCACTAGAATGGATAGCACTTCACAAATGATAAAGAAAATAAATCGGTAAAGAATAATGACCGCCTACAGCCTAGAGACACGTCGATAACAAATGAGAAAGGATACTGCTAAGAAAGGAAAACGAGACTGCACTTTTTAAAAAAGACATTTATCAATCAAGATTAAACTTCTTTTGACAACGACAGTGTATAACAACTTGCATAGATTTCCTGCTAATATAGAAAAATGTATGAACAAAATACATCAGTTCAGTCTGAATATAATGGAGGGTTATAAATATAATTCTGTATAAGAGTAATAGGCTTAATATAGCGGTTCGTATCAGTTTTGAAAATAAATCGCTACAGTGTTAGAGTTCCATCCAAATTTGTTCATATAATTTGCACATTACAAGAAAAATATAATGAGCTTCAGTTAATACCAAATTTGTTTTGTAAATATTAATTTGTTTCATAAAATCTGACCTCGTGTTCCATCTCTATAAGTCGCGCAACAAAGAGAGAATGAAGTAGTCACTCTATTTCCTGCTTCAACCACTCAAGAAAACCATCCCTCTTATTTCTTTGCTAGCTTTGACATTGGGAAAGGTCTGAATCCTGTAATGTCTGTCGTATTCTATTGTTTGACTATTTTTGTAGACATGCAGATGTCTATACACATGTGAGTGAAAATATTGAAACAAGCAAAATGACAATTGGCTTCATAATCGAGAATATGCAGTTCGTAAGAGAGAAATATTTTTTAAGTCGGTGTAACAATGTCCACAATCAAAAATGAAAAAGACATTTTACACAAAAAGTTATGATTTTGAAAAATAATAAAAATAATTTCATTTCTTTATAGGTACCTCGAAATGTGTGAACTTATTAGTGAGGTGATTATTTCTGAAGCCGTGTGTCCAATACAATACAATACACAGGTTTGTCATATCCTAAAATTAACCAAACAGACTTAAGTGTCTTAACTCTCATGTGAGTTACTAGCTTCTTTTCTTCAATAAACTGTGTGTGATGTGTAAATTTTCGTCATTTGATTTTTTTCAATTTTACGCGTACACGTCGCTTATGATTTTGCCCAATCAAATTCAATCAATCTCGATTATCTATCAGCTTTAGATTGCTACACATTATTAGATCGATTTTACGAGGTTCCTATCCCAAACTTCGAAATCCTTCAGATATTATAACTATAACACGAAGGAGCAGCTCGACGGGGTTTAAGTGTTAGAGAACTTGTCTCGCTAGAACATGTTACAACTGAATAGTAAGTTCGATCCTCCCTGGTTACCGCCTTCTTTCGGCTTTGTGCTACATCTAAGCTTAGAAAATCACCATAACATATCTAGATGAGTCACCTATTCTTGATGACTTAATATGAGTCTGTTCGTCATTTATATCGTTACTTTTTAAGTAACACTCAAGAATAGGAGACTCATCTACATATGTTATGATGATTTTCTAATATATAATTCCTCCAGAATAGCAATGCTGCATATTGTGACTCTAATCCTGACTGGCTGTCCAAATTAGCTCAGTGACGTGACTATAACCGAAATCACCTGCCATCCGGATTTCGAAATTTGTATTAATATTTAGGCATTTTACTTTTTTTTCCCTATTGATGTGGTTGCTTTGAAATTATCACGCGTTAATTATACTGACCCCGCAGTTAGCAGTTAGCTGCTAGTCACAAACTCCAGTCACTCGAAGTTAAGATAAAATAATTTACAATCTACTTGACTCCGTAGGTGTCGTATGGCACTCAAGATGGAACCTATTGCTTTACAACATTATATTATTCTTTATTCTGGAGTGACAGAAGATAATTGCCTTAGCAAGTACATATAAAATGTTTAAAATTTACACTCCGTCCAGAATATTTTTGTTTTGTGCTCAGAATATTATAGTGTACCTGAAAAAGAATTGTAGATACACTGCTAACTTGTTTTATTCCCTGATTTAGACAGTGAGTTAAATAACATATATTATACACGTTTGGGCGATCATATCTATTTCTATTCATGATTGAAAAGGCAGAAGATTTCCTGCAGTTGATGTTTCATTCAACGGCAGACTGACTGCCAACTAAAGGACCTAGTTCGACTGCTATTTAATCCAAATATTAGAGAAGACATGGATCTATACCTTTCCCAATGATATTTGCGAGTAAGTGTATGTAACGAACACGACTGGATTTTGAACCCGGTTCCAAGATTTCACATTCGAAGCCATTACCCCACCGAGTCAAATTAATTTTATTTTGTAAGTCATGCCTATTTTTAAGCGTTCAGAAGCAGAACACTTGTCATTGTTTTTACTTTTCTTTAAACCTTTAGCGAGGTATCTAAAAGATTCTTTCTAAATATGTAAAGTTCCCAGGTTTTTATCAAAGAAAATAATTATTTGAAGGAAAATTATCTGATGTTACTACTGGATCCTGCAAAGAATTTTCTTGAGCTATCACTGCAATTTGCAAAATATTTGAAAAATCCTAACACTTATGATAACGCATGAAAACGAGATGACAAAAATGAAGATTTTTTAACAAAGTAGACGACGAATTTTAGGAGATTCTCTGTAAAATCCATTAAGAAGTATTCGGAAAACATTGCATAGAAATAAACTAGATACAGTGAGTATTGAATCAGTCCGTGGAAAAGTAACTATCACGTCTTTCTTAAAAAAAAAACTGTTGGAAGATAATATACGCCAGTTGTCAGAAATAATCCTCAAATACTACCCCGGTTTCCAAAATGTGAACTGACAAAAAAGCTTCAATGTTAACGGGCCTGGCTTCTGCAGACATTATCGTTAGCATCTTCATCATCTTCATTGTCATCATCATCATCATTAATATTTTCATTTTTATTTCCGTTGCATACACATTTCCTTCTGGGTTCCAGCTAAAGATTTAGTTTTAAAAATGGCTTTTCGACTGAGTATTTTTGTAAAAAAAAAAAATGAATAAATAATTAAAAATAAATAAATAAAAAGATAGAGAAACATATAAAACCCCTAATAGCCAACGCATTTAAACAAATAAAGTTCTTTGTGATACGTGAGCTGTACATGTGAACAAAAGTTTTGTATTTCTTCAAGGTATGGGCTACCGGGAATCTATTTAATGAGTCCATCAGAGCCTTTCCTAATCAATTCGACAGCTTCAGCTGCAACTGGAATTATTGATCTTCTATTGTGCCACAATTTTTTAGATTTCCACTTCAAGCTCATTCGATTTTAACACTTCTTTTAGGAGCTTCAACTATAAATTAAAAAACTACAGGAACTGTCAATTTAATAAGAAAGCGCGTTCTGCTCTTGTGATTAGGTTTGATTGTTCTGCCTGTGTGTTTCGTAGTCATATAAAATTGTTTCAAATCCTATCTCTGTAAACGAGTTTGGGTGAGGTTCATACCAGTTTCTTGCAGTTTCTTCCCGTTAAAGTTGCATATTTTCTGATGCATATATTATTATTATCATTATTATTATTATTATTATTATTATTATAAGTTTAAGCTGAGAAACACCAGAAAGGTTTACTCAAAAGGTGCTATTAGGATGAATTATCGTCTGGCGTGGCTTTGATGACTGTGGGCTACGCTGTCTAGTTATTGTAAATGAAATTTTGACAGCACACAAAGAGATATGAGAACACAGGTTGACATCAAAACTATTCATAATTTGAGGAGGAAAGAAAACGTTGATCTTTTAAGAAGTCGGTGTGAGTTGCCCTTCAGCAAAGACAAACATTTCCCATCTCAGTGGCCACTTTTAATCGGCAATGAAGCAATTTATCTTGTCTCTTAATATGAATTCCATCGTAAATGTTTGGATAATGATGGTAAGAGATGTGTACACAGGCAACATCTAATATTATAGTTATAGGGAGCTGGAACATAAGAGAAAATTTCTCCATCCACACTCAGGAAATTGACAAATTTGATGTTAGATTGTAGCATTCATGTTTTCAATATAGAAGGTTAGCTAATTTGGTACAAGTTCGAAATCCATAAAAATTGTACCAACCTGGCTAACCACGTGTGGGAAAAAACGGTATCCAGCCTGATATAACATGGAAGATATTTTAAAAAAATGCCAAACTTACAAGGTTAGTCAGGTCTGTAGATTGCAGTAAGAAAAAACTATAATATCATTTCCATAACGAGAAATGTTAAAAAACAAAATATCAGAAGTAATATTCGGGTGTAAACACATTAGAAAATATATTTACGGATCATACAAACCCGTATAATTGTGATTACAATTCTTGAAAATCTCCTACCTTATTTTGAAATTTCATTTATTTTAAACTTCCAGTCGTGCGTTCTAAAAGAAATCTCTTTCATATAATCTTGAAAACAAAAACACGTTAGAGAATCAGTAGATAAAAAATACCTAAAGATAACGAAAGTCTGAAACTCAGGTTAGTAATCAACTAGTTTAAAAATATAGAGAGAGTTACCCTACCAATGTACGTACAGGGTACTCCTTTGGATTCATCTACATCTACACCGTATGCTGATATATATATATATATATATATATATATATATATATATATAGATAGATAGATAGATAGATAGATAGATAATAAAAATCGTAGAAATTTTTAAAAAATGAAAATGAAGTAAACATTTATTTTAGGTT
Organism: Ascarosepion bandense; assembly: GCA_037127315.1. NCBI lineage: Eukaryota > Metazoa > Mollusca > Cephalopoda > Sepiida > Sepiidae > Ascarosepion > Ascarosepion bandense. The sequence continues at coordinate 990,702 of JBBBDQ010000623.1, read as the reverse complement.
TTGGACGTATATTTTAAGGAATATTACTTTAGATTATTTATTTACTGTGGACGAGGATATTGTAAAATAAAATAAACAATAAAAATAATATATATAATCATTTATATTGAAGAAAGTGAAAATTTACCTGATCATTGTACACTGCATAAAACTCCGAGTCGTGCTAAAATCGTCGGATAATATATAAATATACACACAAAATTTCCTTGCTCTCAAATCCATACGTCAATGGCTTAGTGGGTACTGACTCCGACTACCACCAAAACGGTCGAGTTTCACTCCCGGCCAGAAGCAAGTGGATGTGTCTAGCCACACTGATGAGGTATGATACAGCGAATAAGGTTTGTATGTGGATGACTAATAAAGGTACAAAATCTAATTAATGAAATGTGAGTAGCGTAATATAACACAATATTTTTTTAGAATGAAACAAACTGTTTCGCTTCTGCTCTTCAGGGAGATTCAAACTTTGATTAAAATAAAGAATTGTGTGGTGAAGAAGGGAAAAAATGAAAAATATATAGATATATTTAAATAAAAAAGAACACAGATTGATGGTAAAATCCCAGTAGAGATCCTCTTATTATCAATTGTTAAAAATTAAATACTAAAACTGATTAAGCTATATATATATATATATATATATATATATATATGTGTGTGTGTGTGTTTGTTTGTGTGTGTGTGTGAGAGAGAGAGAGAGAGAGAGAGAGCAAATAAATGTACACACATATATATATACGGGTTTCATTAAAAAATGAGAGACATGGTATTACAATTTTTTATATAATTTTTCATGTGTGCGTGTAATTTTTTCTTTTTCTGAATTCAAATTATATAAGAATTGTCCAAAAGTTTTGTAATTTCGAGCGCTTTCGGCTATATTTTTACCCATTATAAAGAGTTAATTTTGTTTTACTTGTAAATAAACATGTGTAAAGTTTATGCAGACAGTCCGAACACTGTAAGCACATTGTTACAATTGATGTTATTGTACGATTTCTATTTTTATTAGTAATCACTCCATTGTTTCAGATTTTCATTTGCATGCGGATGATGCTATTTTGCATATATTAACATCAAATAATTCACGGATAGGTCCTGGAAGATCTCGATGTGCGTTTAAATGACATCGGGTGGAACTGTAGTGGGAAAGGTGTCATTTCCATCTTCTCGTCAATTTTGTGATAGTGTAGCCAAGTAGCCAATGTAATTGCTTACGGATTTAAATAGTTAAAAAACACATTTCTTCAAATGGCTTATAAATTTGTAAACAACAATAGTTCACTGCAGTTTACATTTTGCTGGGGAATTATTATTATTGATAATGAGGATGGTAGTTTCGAATTTTCCTTGTCTTTCTTATTCGACGAAAAAAAAATATATATTCCGTAAAGTTCCGGAAATTAACAAAATGAAATTAACAACCGACTTAAATAGTTGATTTGTTTGTAGATTATTCTTAATCAATATTCGTATTTGAGTAGATGTTCTGTTTTTAATTAAACAGTATATTTTATATGTATAGCTCTACCGGTCAGAAATTTTGATAAGAAAACGTGTATCATTCGAAACTGCAAAGTAGAGGAATTCATCAATTGAATTAATGCGTCTTAGAACATTCGACCACGAATGATTCCACAGTCTAAGCCAAGCTAAATGAAGCCTTATAAACATACAATATTTCGATTATTTTAAATAATTTTCTCTGCTCTGAAATGTATCGTAATGTAAACAAAAATGTTTCGGAAATTTCGGGAGATTAACGAAATGGAATTAACCGCCGGTATACTTAATTTATTTGACGGGACATTATTTTTTTATCTATATCCATATTTGAGTAGATATTCTATTTCTAATAAAGAAATTATATATATATTTATATGTAAAATAAAACAAAATTTCGATGTTAAATTCCGTTGAATAGCCATTTCTACGAGAAAATTCTCGCGTCCTGAGCAACGAAATTTATTCAAAAACCAAATGACAAAAGATTTCATACCGGCTGAAGTCCAAAAGAATTTTAATCACAGAAAATTAAAAGAGGTGGGTTTAATAAGGAAGCAGACAGATGCCTATGTCTATTATTTATTTTTATTTTTATTTTTAGAAGCCCTTAACTGAGACGAGAGTTTAAAAGTTGAAATTTACCCTTGTCTGGGCGAAAGAAGTGGTAGGGAGAAAGAAGAAAAAGAAAAGAAAGAAAAAGGAAAGACGTAAAAGTAAGGGAAGTAAGCTAAGAAAAGAAAAAAGGAAAAATCTATTTCCATAGAAACAAGAGAAATTTTTATCATTCGAGTTGAAAAAAAACCATAGCGATTTTTAGTTTAAATGAATGGGACAAATTTTATAGAAAAAAAAGTTTTATAAAAAAAATTGACATACAAATCTAAATTTAAATATAAATCTCAAAAATTAGATATAAATTAAAAAATAAAAATAAAAATAAAAATATTAACTTTCGGAGTAGATCAATTCAACAAGTGTACACACACACATATATATATATATAAACACACACATACACAGACGTGTACAAAACACACACACACACACAAATACACACACATATATATATATATATATATATATATATATATACACACATCACATACTCACAAATACACATCATTCCTGAACATAATTTACTAAAAAAGCTAAAGGATATTCGCAATTCACGAGTTAAATTAAATTCTAATTATTTTTAAGGCTTTAAGAAACTAATTAAAGGCGGCTTAATACGAAAGAAACGAAAAATTATTATATTTTTATTGTTAGGGCCCTGGTAAAAGTGAATCAAAACTGATTTTAATGTGTAAAGGTAAATTAGATTTAGTATTAAAATTAAATAAAAATAAATATAAAAAATATAAAAAAATATGTAAAATCAAATAAAAAAATAAAGGTATGCATACATTTATAACAAAGCTCTGGGAAGTTAAATGAGTAAAATTGTTATGACCAACAAAATCGAAATAAGAATCTTCACAAAAACAAAATAAAATATATAAATGTGAAGGAAAAGATAGTCTAAGGATTCTTACATGTTAAATAGTAGATATTTAGATAGGAAAAAGGAAGAAAGAAGGAATTTTTAAGGCTGGGAGCAGTTTGAAAATGTTTTTGCTCTTCTGCCGGTATAAAATCTTTTGTCATTTGGTTTTTTTAATAAATTTCGTTGCTGGAGACGCGAGAATTTTCTCGTAGAAATAGCTGTTCAACGAATTTGAACACCGAATATATATATATATATATATATATATATATATATATATATATTATTTATTTATTTATCAGGCCTTAATTTTCATGCGAAATTTTTTTTAAGAAAATCAGTGCTATCTGGCAGGATTCGAACCTGCGACCTCAAATAACATAAGTAAATCCTCGATTGATCTGATGTATCTTTGACTCGACCACAATCGATTCCTCAGTCTAAACGAAACCAAATCAACCCTCATAAATGTTTGCATTATTTTATATTTTAATGTTTATAAATATTTACATTGCGATATATTTATGAAAACTGCATATATATATATATATATATATATATATATATATATATATATATATATATATAAACGAAGATTAACGAAACTGGTTATAAACAACCGACAATTTGAAATGATTTGTTTGAACATTATTTTCGATCGAAACTCGTATTTAAGTAGATATTCTGTTTTTATGATCAAGTAGTATTATATATTTATTTCTGCCAGCTTGATTATTTACGAAAATTTTTTTGTTCCGAAAATGTGTGTCATATCCTGCCGAATGAAATAAATTTTCGTAACAAAAATTTATCGCCGGTAGAAATAAATATACATATACTGTTTGATTATAAACATAATATCTACTTAAATACGAGTATCGATCAAAATTAATATTCAAACCAATCATTTCAGATATATGTATGTATGTATATATATATATATATATATATATATATTCTAGCATGATGATATATTCTTCTGTCTCAACTTAATTGTTCATAATACTGTTGCTAAATCTAGTTGCGTACTTTTGTTATCCCCCTTGCGGTTCTCGATAAAATCCATATGAGGATCTGCAAAGTAAGGAATCTCGATTTGACAGCTTGATTTCAGTCACTTTTACACCGATGGGATGTGGCTTCGCTCTGTCTTTTCTACAAATAATTTCACCGCTTCTGCTCTGACGAGCTTATCTCCCTGGTCCCCCGTCTACACGAAATTATTCGAGCTATTCGACTGTCAATTAGGTCCCATACTTCGACAAACAAAACTGTGAAAAATAACCGCCACTTCTACACTATCAATTCTTTTCGCACTTCCCACCTGTGGAACTCCATCCCGTATACTTGATTCCTTGATAGCTACAATCTCCAAGATTTGAAGTTGGGTGAAATAATATTAAAAGACTACCTTTTGTAGTATGATGAAATATTTATATAAACCCACACACATAAAATAAACATTCTTTTTGTGCACATATATAGCTAAGTTATATATTTGCATGCCTCTTATTTATTGAAATCTACGAATATCGAACATTGTATTTCATGAAATCAACGAAAGAATGTAAGTATAACACGTACGCAACTATAGGTATAAAGGAAGAGATGTCTACCGACCTATTTATCTCCGTTTATCCTTTCTACATTCAGACATCAATGCCTAACTGAACACATCAATCTATTCATTATAAAAATGCACACATTGAACTAGAACGTCTTGTATTTGTGTTGTGTGCTGGCGACCTTGTCTCTTGTCTATGCCTTGTGGCAATGATGTGTCGATTTCCCGCTTGGCTTTCCAGTCTGTTCTGTTCTCAGATCTCGGTCATTCATAAACCATTAGCCTGTCACTGGACGCCATTCATATACATAGATTGACATATCGTAATATCCTCAAGCTCCGGTCGTTCAGTTGAACAGCATCTCAATCGCATGATAGACAGAAAAGCAACCCTTACATATATGAATTATTTTTACTGGTCACTAATGGCTTATTTTCAAAAAATATACTTCGCTGATTTAAGTATTAAAGTATTTAAATATTAAGTATTTAAATATTAAGTACTTTAAGTGATAAAGTATTCTAAAACCTCATAACTTTCAGCTTGATTAAAATGCTTCTAAGGCAATTTTTTCATACAAGGAAATTTCCTCATTCGTATTCATATTTTCAATTGTAAAAATGCGGAAGGCAATTGTCTCTCTTTTGTGGGTATGTGCTGGTGGTCCACGGGACCCTTAAAACTCAGGGTACAGTCGGTTTAGGTAAATAGTCTGCATAGCTTTCCACTGACGAGAAAAGTTCGTACATATCACCCTCCTGAGAATGTCACTAGTTTATTTTTATATATTACCTCTATATGCTGCTTGCCTACTTTTATGTACCAAATCTTCGCTGTGCGGAAAAATTTATAACTTATATATAGTTACTGAATTTCTTCTATGACATTATATATGCTGCTTATTTAAGTAACAAACTTCTCTATATTAATCCTATCAACGCTCTATCTTTATTTCGACAACAAAACTCGTTTGCCAAAATATCATTTTATCAGTTAACCACTGATAAAACAATTTTGTCCTCAAGCATCAACACAACTCATCACAATATATATATATATATATATATATATATATATAGGGACATCAAATTTTCTTTTAAACATGTCAGATTAAATAAATTGCAAACACTGTGTTTGCTTATAGTCAATACATTCCGTTCATACTCACGGACAATTATTCGCGTATTATAATTGAAAGATGTAAGAAATGAGCTGTAATTTGATAGATGACTTCATTATTCATTTCTCGGTGTTCCCAAGTACTTTTTATCTCCTTCCGAAATTATCTTCAGAGGTGTGGGTTTGGTAACAAAAAATAACCGCAAAATTGTGTTGCTAAAAATCACTTCAAATGTAACGGTTGACATACTGGCGTTCTTAAAAACATGAAAATTATTCAAAATGGAATGTTTTTGTTTTAATGTCATGGTTATGCACGTGTTAAATCGCCAAAAAATAAGTGTTCTTTTTATAAACATTCTGGAACATCACTGGAACATTCACTGCTGATTTTATTAATTGACGGTTTAAGTTTTTTAATGAATATTGCCCCGAGGATCTGTTGTTGCTTTCTTGGTGTAGGATAGTTGTGTTATCGATCATTATGATCTTATACTGTGAATGTAAACAGGGATTTTGTTGTAAATGTTTAGAAATGGACGAATAGTCAGACATGTGTAATGTAAGACGTCTAGTTAATGTAGTTGTTGTAAATCCAACAGATATATTTGATTTTTGTTTTTGTTTCTTTGTCGGAGATACATTCTGCCAAGGAACATTTGAGTTCATATATAATGTTGTTTTACGTAATACATCAGTCGGTTGGGAGGAGTTATTACAGAAAAATTAAATGAGTATTATTGTAATATTTATAATAGATTATTAATTTTAATCTTTTATTAGGATAAACGGGAGATATATTAGTATGACTGAGATTTTTATGATTTTTTACATCTTGTTTTTAATTATTGTGAATCTTGTTGCAATAAAAGAGTTTGATATCTTTACAGTCTTTGGTAGAAGTACCATATTCTGATTTATGTGTGATGAGATTTTTGAAATATTGTCTTATTTGTTTATCTAAAATCTGGTTTGGGAAGTCCTTATTAAAGAGAATCTACTTAATATTTTTTAGTTCAGAGTAAAATATCTTTGTGAGGGGAAGAGTTGATTTGTGCTCGGTTAATTAAATTTTTGTTTGTGTCTATTAAAATGTCAAGAAAATGGATTTTGTTATCTTTGTTAAGTTCGTATGCGAAATTGAGGGCAGACATTTTGTAAAGTGTTTTGCAGTTCTATTATTTCTTCTATGTTTTCACTAATATAAGAATATCATCGTACGTAGTTGGAGAGTTTTTACTGATGCTCTATATATTATTTTTATGTTACCAATGTAGAAGTTGCATGCCCATGATATTACAACATTAAAAATTCTGTTTTGAATAATTTTCACGTTCTAACGAACGCTAAGCAATTTGTCACCCGTTACAATGAGACAAAAAAAAATTTACAGTAATTTTTAGAAGCGCAGTTTTGCGGTTGTTTTTTGTTCTCACAACTCACAGCCCTGAAGATGATCTTGGAAGGTGATTGAAAGTACGTGGGAACATCGAGAAATGAATAATAAAATCATCTGTCATTTCGTATATCTTTCAATTATATACGCAAATGTTATCCGTAAGTATGAACGGATTTTATTAAAATAAACAGACTCACTGTTTGCAATTCATTTAATCTGACATGCCTATATATATATATACTCGTATTTTGTAGATAGAATATTTTTGTATTTTACTTATTTCCTCAGATTATGTTTGAGGTACGCCAGTTCTTTCTTCCGTTGATGAAAATAAAAAATGAAAGCTCAGTTTGAAAACTTACTTTAATGCAATCAGTAAAATATATAAAATGATTTTATATGTCTTTGCACATACAGATAAGAGTTATTCATTTGGGTTGTTTGTATTCTTTCATGTCTGCGAAAATAATTAACAGACAATATAGACAAATAGAATCTCCATGATTGGCCTTCAAGCTACCGACAAGCCGGTTTGTCTGAAATTGCTACCAGACTCTATTCGAAAACAGGTGTATATGCATTCACTTTTGCAGACGATATAAAAAGTTATTACATCTCTTGTCAAAGATGTCACAGACGTTACACATCGCATTTAGTCGCAACTAGCAAACAGTACACTTGAAGAGTTTGGTATTGAATCATGTTAGTTTTTTTTTGTTTTTTTTTTTATAAGCGTTTCACCCCGAGCAAGGCATGTCACTGCCACTACTGTGCAGGGGGCTACGTAGAGTGGAGAAAGGCTGGTTAAATATAGGAAATAACAGAGGGTGGGTGATAGGCGGGTGAGGATACCGAGAATGAGGGTTGGGTAGATGAGAGTGTTGTGAGAATAGTTGGGAGTTAGTGTGATAGGAGGTGTCTATTGACCCTACATTTAAACACCTGGAGATTGTAACTGTCGGGAAAGCAGACTTGTGGAAGGGAGTTCCACAGGCGGGAAGCGCGAGAAAAGAAGCTGTTGGAGTAGAATTTACGGTTACATCTTATTTGTTTAACTGTAAAAGGGTGGGACCTAGTTGCTAATCTAGTATCTCGTGTAAATTCGTGCTTGGGCGGCACCAGTGATCTAAGCTCATCGGAGCAGAAGCCATATGTGTTTCGAAGGGCGAAGCTATTGTTGTTGCAAAATTACTTAATGTTGTATGGAAGACGTACGATGAAATTTTTTTCAGAAATACAATATTGATAAAGAAGATAATTATTGTTCTCTTAGAATTAAAAGTATATTTACAAACGAAATGTGGTGTATCTTGATGTCCTACAAATTTCTGCTGAAAAAGCTTATAGAACTAGACAAAATGGTCGGATGACAATAATTATTGGTTCTTGTAATGTAATCTTTTGTTCAAAAGCAATTACCTTTTGGTAGAATCGCAAGTAGTGGTAAAATAATTTAAAATATATCCTTTTGATTTTTATTTAGTGCAGAGTAAAAATGAAACGTCTCATTAAGTAATGATGAACTTCTACAGGCGGAAACTGAAGGGTATAAATTAATTTATCCTGTGTTATATTCAGTTGAATGGCCAGCGACCGAGTACTTTTTTATTTGTATCTCGTCAGTGCATGTATAAATAAACAAAAAATACTGCTACTGTTATGTTATGCATTTCTTTGAGAGTGTTAGTAGTATTCTTAACACAACTCTTCGTGTCCTTTGTGACAACAGGGTTTTTCCTCTTCTATGTCTCAAGTTATTCTCTATTTATACTTGACTACTAATTTGCATACGAGAGTACACCTCCTTGAATAAAAGAGGTTGTCAACCCTTGTTTTTTTTCTTTTACTAGTTCTGACTATTTTCGCATTATGTTGTCCTTCTTTTTGTCTTTCTTGTTTTCGCCTTAACACTGAACTTGTCTCTCTTTATTTCCTTTTTCATATTCGCCTGCGTTTTCATTCTCACTTTCTTCCATTGCCTACTCTGTTTCTTTTTTTGTAAAATCTGCTCTTTTTGTTCTTGACCTTTCATTTCCACTTTATCCAGGTCGTCTCTTTTCTTGAACTGATCTGTATATGCCAGTATATGGTCTCTTCTCCCCAAGTATAGCGCTGTTGGTTTTCTTTTAGAAAATTTGCTTCTTCTAGATTCGCCTTTTTATTCTTTCTAACCGATACCTTTTCTTTCGTTGCATAGGACATAGATATGGGGGCTCTAATTTGTCTTCTTATTAAAGTGGAATGGATCGATGTCCTACATGCATGTGGAATGGATCTGTCACTGAGCATCATTTTTGGTAAATATTCTTCTGTGCTTTCATTAAGTAGTGAGCAGGCTTTCAATTCCATTTTCACCGTTTCTGCCATTCTTTTTGCAATTCCATTAGATTGTGATTTATATGTTAGTGCCTTGTATGGGAGACGCCCAGTTTGTTTTAACAACGCATATAAGTTTTCATCGCAAAATTAGGATTTATTGTCGGTGACAATTGTCTGGGGTACTCCATTCCTGCAGAATATAGTTCCTAGCATTTGCTTTATTGTGGAGGCTTTTCTGTCTTTTTCTCTTATAAGTTCTATCCATCCTTAATGTCACTCCACTAATACTAATCCACTATCTCTGATATATGCGGGATCTATGTGGACTCTAATCCATAGCTCAGCTTCCTTGGTCAATGAGTGAATGTGAACTTGCTTGCATTTTTTCCGTACCTTTATAGCATCTCTTAACGTCGCTCTACCACCAAAAAGTTGCTCCATAGATTATTTTCTATTTTCTCAGATATTCTGCTTAATATTGGCTCTTACTTCGTTCTTATTTTTACACGTATACTATGTCAAAATTGAATGCCATGATTTTTATTGACCATCGTAAAATCCTTGATGATGTAACTTTTGGCAATTCTTTTCTCGGATTAAATATGTAATCTAATAGTTTGTGGCCTGATTTTAATAAGTAGTTTTTCCTATCAAAAACTTTTGTGTCCATTCCATGCTCCACACAATTGCTAGTGTTTCTTTTTCAATATTCGAGTAGTTAGTTTCTGCTGACGATAACCTTCTTGTTATGTACATCATTGGGTGTTCTTGTGATAGAATAGCAGTAATCGCTATGTCACTCGCGCCTGTGGTTGACATCACTTCTTTTTGTAAATCAAAAACTTTTATTACTGGTTTGTTCTTAGTGTTTTAAAAGAGATAATTTGCTTTTGTGCCCAGTCAAATTTATTGTTTTTTTTTTTTTTGTTTTTAGGACGTATAATTTTGCAAATGGCTGTGTTAGATCGCTGTATCTCGGTATGAATTTACTACAAAGAATTATTAGCATCAAAAAAGGTTCTAATTCTTTTTAATTTGTTGGAGCACCTATTTCTGCTATTTTTTCTGTTAGTTTGTCATCAAGTGATATGCCTGCTTTTTATATTTATATCTTAAATATGATATCTTTTTACACTCAAAATTACATTCATCTTTGTTATAGTCAAACCTGCCATTTTAATCTCACTAAAATTTGCTCAATTTTACATTCTAATTCTTCTTTAGTTCTTGCCTACACATATATCATCATAGTATATTATTATATTTGTTTTTCCTAATATGTAAAAAATGTATCCATTATTTTGATAGTCTTGTATAATGGACTCATTTGGGGCTTGTATTGTTTCTAAAACTTGCTTCTTAAAGCGATTACATATTTTTCTTATGTTCATTTTTGTAATTTTAACAATTTTTTAATTTCACTTTCTAATTCTCTCGGGTCGAAATTTTCTTCACGGCTCCACACATAACTGGAGCAAGAAATAAATCGATTATCTCGTTTTCTCCTCCGTCGGTCTTTCTTTCGCTTAAGTTTTTGATTCCTGTAAATGCAGAAAAAGTTATTATCCATGTTTCTACGTGTTCTGAGTTGTCCAGCAAAGTTAAGGATCTTTTCGCGGATGCCATCTTTATGCTATGCATTTCTTTGTGAGTATTAATAGTAGTCGTAGTACAGCTCCCCGTTTCCTTTGTGACAACAGGGTTTTCCTCCTATACGTCTCCAGTTATTTACTATTTTTACTTGTCTACTAATTTACATACGATACTACAACCACAATTGCCGTTGTAGTTATTTTACACTTATTCTTACAAATATTGTTTTATTGGCTGATTTCTTTTTTAATGTTTTGCAATTTCTTATTTACATTTTTTTTAAATATGTATAACAATAGCTTCTATATTGTGCTACTTTCAACATTTCCAGCATAGTTATTTAATTATATAATTTTAACATATGAAAAATTTAACTTCTGTGTAGAAAAAATGCCGATTATTTTTTTCTGTGTACATTGCATCACATACTTAAGAAATATTCAGCACCTATAATTGAAGACAAGCTTACGTAACACTAGGAGATATACGCAGAATTTAATATGCTTATCATCTTTTCCAGTTGCGTCATTGAAACGAAAGAAAAGCAATCAGCAAATACCAAACAACAAGCATTAGACGAATACCACCATAGTAGATTTGATTGGCAGCAAGAACAACTGCCACCTAATCTAGAGAAGCAGAAAGACATCCTTAGGGCAGAGGTAGTATTATTGAATTTTTCGTTGTTCTAATTTGTACACATTCTATTGAAAGTATATGGATCTTTTTTGCTGAATAACTGTCATTTCTTCTAATAATTTCACTCCAAGCAATGCGGGAATGCCGCTGGTGCGCAAGAGGTTACAGTGAGAGAAAAAAAAAAGCACAGAGGATGTTGAAGGACATAAGAAATGGATGGGATTCAGGTAGATAGCAATTAACTTTGCATGTAAACTTTTGGAGATTGTAGCTACCAGAGAAGCAAACAAACGGAAACCGACCGTATATGGCAACAGTATAAAGTTAAAATTAAAATTATTATTAAATTATTACATTAAATTTTAAATTGTTCTTACTTACCTGTCGCACACTCTTTGATCTCACTGACATAACCAAGTTGGATGATGAATTCGAAGAATACAATTTTATGATAACAAATAATACATTTTCTTACTGTAAAAATCACCAGTAAATCTAAAGCAAACCCCTTCATATATTTATACATTCGTTCAAAAGGATTGATTTTTATTTTCACTGTTTTACTTTTATTAAATTTTCTTTTTTCCTTAAAAAATTTATTTTGTATTTTCTTTCCTTCTTCGTAAAATTATTGTCTTGTTATTCTTTCTCAATTCATTGAATTTTCATTTTTTTTTATTCATTTCCATTTGTTCAATCTTTATGTCTCTCTTTGCTTTCATATCTCGTACCCGATTACATTTTTTGTCCTGTATTTTTCTTGTAGTTGTCTCTTTTTACGCTTCCATATTACTTATGGTGTAATATAATGTAATGCAATAAGTTTTCATTTCATTTCATTTCAACATTTGTATTTTATTTTCATTTTTTAATTCATATCATATTTATTTTTCTCTTTTCGTATTCCTCTTTTCTGTTAAACTTCTGTTCTTCATACATTTCTTTATGTTCTTTTTCCGCTTCCACTTTTTATTTCCTACTTCCTTTATTTTTGTTCTCATTTCGAAAATATTTCTTTATTTCTTATACATATATATAAGTCCTTTTAGATTTCTTTCTTTCCTCCCAAATACCCCTTTTTCTGCCTTTGAGCCTTGCTTTGTATTTGATCACCGATAGGCTATCAGCAATTTCATCAAATAATAGATTAAACACAAGATTTCTTCGTTTGTTTTTACCCCGGCTCTAAAATTTAAAACTATCGAATATTTTTTTTCAACGAAAATATATTTTACTCGGGGACACATTTCCAGTTATTGATAAAAATTATTATGCGGCCATCTGAAAAAAAAAATCAGTTATATTATTTATTCGAATAACATGCGAAATATTTCAAATTAAATTTGCAGCATCCAAATAATAATAATAATAATGAACATTGTTTACAACAACCAACTTTGTCGTTATTTCCATGGTACATGCTCAGAGGTGGTTGATTTTTTAGTTCCACCAAATCAATGAATTACATTGAGGACAGGCCCTGTTCATTTAAGGTGTCGAATCATTCTTATTTTCTCCATATTCTAAAAATAAAAAAAACACTCTTCTCAGAGAGCTTTCTCCAAATAACTACTACTTTATGGAACTGACTCCCGCGTGGATATTTTCTTGTGCGCTATAAAAATAACGTCTTTATGTCAAGTACAATCACTTTCATTCTCATTATTCTTATCATATTCAATTCAAAACATTTTGTCATATATATTTCATTGGTCATAACTATTTTAACAGTAACCTAAATGACAGTCAAGCTTTTTATTGGGTGAACCTTAATATAAAAATATAGAATATATTTTGACACAGAACAAGCAGTAAATGAACTTCTTTTCAAAAACTCTTCCAGTTTTGTACTGCAAACATCAACATTTTCTTTTTTTTTTCAATGCCAAATGTGATCATGTGATGGAGGTTGTAATGAACTGTTATCGGAGTAAACATAACAATACTTGTTTCCAGTGAACATTTGTGCATCCAGTTGAAATATAGCACCTTTCTTCCTTTACGTGTCACTCTCAAGGACATCTTTTCAGCTCCAGTTCTGATCTCCTCAACTACCTACTCTTGACACACGTTAGCTTTTAACCTAACAGAATTTACAGTACGGCTTCTTAATTAGGCACCTAACATTTAACCGTTCTTTGTTTTATTTTGTTTAGTATTTTGAAGGCATCTTCTAATATTCCGGTGCCTCAATTTTGCTCTCATCTTTTAAAGCATTTTCCAAATATAGAAACATATGTGTTTGTCTTAAAAAAATAAAATAATTTTTAAATAAACAAAATAACTTGTAAAAAATAAAAAATAATTTCTTACATTAGTCAAAGACTGTTCAATATTCCAATATGAACCGTTTCCGTGTTATCTCAAAGATTTTAAAAATATCATATTCTATATACTACACATAATTCTTATAGTTTTAGAACTAAACTGAATTTCTTTGACACTTGTAAGACAAAATATTTCCAATTTCGATTATATGAATTTTATCCCCACTACAAACACACAAACCAAAAAAAGAACATGGGTAGTACAGACAACCAAATAGGAAAATAATTATATAGTCAAGATGTTTACAAATTTTAAAGAAAAGATTAGTAGGGGTTGAAATCACCCTCTGTTGTTCTCACAGCCATGCTGATTTTATCGAGTGCATTGGGCTCAAAAATTTGCATGAGCCACAGATTCTACTCGCAAATTCTCTGAGCCACCAAGTTGCTCTTATACTGTAGCTCTTGGCAATGTTTTTCTTACGAGCATCTTTCACCCCAGTCACGTACGAGCGCATTTTGTTCCTAAGTTATTTATTCACCATTGCTGTAGCCAGTTATTGAGCTCACAACCCTTTGGGTCAAATCACTAGATCTAAACAAAGCTTTTATCTATTAGACTATGTGTCCTTGATGATTAGTAACTTTAAGTTGAGTTAAAAGGAGATAACTAAATAAGATCCGGAAGTGGCATGGCACCTAGAATGACAATGATATACCCCAATGATCGAAATAAAAGGTTCGGTTCGAAATTCAAGCGTCTGAAGAAGACCGGGGTGTATAATAGCCGAAACGTCGTGATTATAGGAATAAAGATGAGGGCAAGAGTCCGAACCATGTAAAAATGTAAAAGTGGTTCATGTGTAAAAAAATGTTGAGAATCAGTGTAAACAATGCTGTTTGGTTTGCTGATAACACAACTCTTCTCTCTTCCTGAACGCAAAAGCTACATATATTTAAGGCAGACCGCATATATGGCAAGCGTCATTCTACATCATCCAGTTTTTCTTAAATAACATGCATAAAAGTAATCGAAGAATAAAACTTATTTCCAAATCTGATTGTTCCATTCATATGTTTTTCGTGTTTTATCGTTATGCAATTTAAATTTAGTCAAGGGAGAATACCATTCACATTTAGCAAAGAAAGATAGTTTATGTAATTTCAACAAAAGAATAGAAATATTTAATAGGCTATATTTAAGTAAATTGTGTATCAGTGTGAAATATATTGCCTTTTTGAAAATATTCTTTGATAGCTTTTGGAATAAACATATTCAATTATATTGATGCAATATATAATTTAATATAGACAGACCAAGGACACACATGCACGTATATATATATATATATATATATATATATATATATATATATGTGTGTGTGTGTGTGTGTGTGTGTGTGTGCGCGCGCAAATTCTAGTCATATAAATCACGTTTTCAATACCAATTATAGAAACTATATATTTCTTTTTAGGAAATGAGAAATATGCAAATGTCATTTTTAGGAATAGAAATATATTTACGCTTAATAACAATATTTAAATGCCTGGAAAGTGTTCAGACAGAGGACGGAAATGCAACATTGAGATCCGAAGGCGTATTGGGATAGCAAAGGACGCATTTAAAAAGCTTAGCAGAGTATTGAGAAACATAAGATTTCACTGGAAACAAAGAAAAGAATACTGGACTGTTGTGTGATATTCTTATATGCTGGACGATCTACTCAAAGATGGGGCAGAGACTCGAAGCAACAGAAATGTTGTTCAACAGAAAGCTACTGAGGATATTATAGACCGAAACTCTGGACCGAAACTATGGACAACGATGAGGCTTTGGAGAGTAGGTAAACGATAAGGATTTTTCCAAGTGGATATACATACTGACAACACTACGGTTTACTCTCGTCTCGATCAAAAATCTATTCTCATGCTTTTTTCTCCGTCCACCCCACTCTCATCAGTATTCTTTTCCTTCTCCTACTCTCTTCCTGACACCCCCTGCAACCTGTCACTGCTTCACATAACATTTATTCTATGTCTTTCCCTATACCCGTCCTGTGAGTATTAGATTCTCCAACCTTTTCTTTTTTATGACGTCTCCAAAAACCTAAGCTGTTACTGTCTAATGTTAAGTGTCTTTTTATAATCGTGTCGCCTCAAGCAAGGCATTTTATTGCATAACAGTGGCAGTAAAATGTCTTGCTTGGGACGACACGATTATAAAAAAACCTTAACATTAGAAAGTAGCTGCTGAGGTTTTTTGGACACGTCATAAAAAAAGAAAAGGTTGGAAAATCCAGTACTCACAAAACGGATAGAGGGAAAGACAGCGAATATCAACACGAGACATACTTGATGGGCTTGAGCAAATGGATGGCGGAGCACGGTTTGGGAAAAATACAAAGCAGAAATGTGTTAAAAGCGACAATTTACTAATAACTACATACATTAGGGTATATATATGACGATGATGCCAGATGTAATGTACTTTGTTGAATTTTTTAAACAAGTGTGATTTAGGGAATTGATTGTTTTCCCTGTAAACACAGAAAAAATAGCTCATGTAAAAATGTTTAAATTCTATTTTTACTAATTTTACGGTAGGGGTTGTATTGACTTCTATTAATAGCCAATTTTGGGAAAAGTGATGCACTATTGCAATATGCCTTATTAATAAAAGAAAAAAATGTGCTGATAATGTGTTTTAAATGTATTTTCACTGGATTCTTGACAGAATGTAGTTTTCCTTTTTTTAGAAATGTTAGAAACAGTGCATTAATACACTATAAACATCTCTTTTGTTATCGATACTCAATCGGAATTCGACAATTGCAAAAATTGGTATCTTTAAATTTTATGATGGTGTTGATTACTTAGGATGTTATATTGACTTAAAATTCTATTATTATGTTTTATTCATCTTTTCAAGCTTATTCACACAGACTTAACCTAATTTAGAAGCATTTCTGTTAAAATCTTGCTTAGACGGTTATTTCTAGGGGGAGAGTTTCTCAACTAATTTAAGCAATGTATGCCCTAACTTAGTAGTAATCATTTAGTTAAATGGAAGTGTATGACAAATTTTTCTATTTCTATTATTATTATTATTGTATTTAATGTCAGGCATTTTTTAGGGCAGTGTCATGAAATTTGCCGTGTTTATAAAATATATCTTTACTGGAGAGGTATTCCTTATTTTGTTCTCAATGGCGGACGGTATGTGTCTTATAGTAGTACCGAAACACGACAGCTCTTGTGTTGTACTAAACAATGTTTTTATTACAAACACTTATAATAAACATTATTACTATAAATATTACTTTACTAAGTATCGAGCACTCTTCAAAACTAAAAATAGCGGACTGTTAACCTATTTATATATACTACTCCTAATATATATATATATATGTATATGTAAATATATATATGTATGGGGGTGTGTGTGTGTACCCGTCGGAGGTATGTGTTTAGACCTTAGCAAGGAGTAAAACTAATATTCCTTTGTCATAGTGACGTGTGATGAAGTATTTGAACTCCATTGTTTAGGTGACTTAATTTTCAGCTTTTTCTTTTTTATTTCTGCCTTCATAAGATATATTATCGAGATATACATTAATAAAATCTTATGACTGAATTATCCTGAGATGAATTTATATTTTCCTTAGCTCTCTATGACCTTGTACCACGTCATGTTAATTACGTATTCAATCAAAATAAAAGAAGTTCAGATTTAATTCTTTTTTCTTTTACCAGATTTTGAATTTAATTTTTTTAATTTTTAGAACCTCTGATCAAACATTTATTTTTAAAAAACAGTTTTCATAATCCTTTAACCTAATCATAATCTGAAATGTTAACAAAATATGTAAAAACTAGATTTATTGTACGAACATCTCAATGAGAAATTTACCAGGAAGATTTATCAGGCTTGCCAGTAATAATGATAATGTGCTGCTGAACAGGTCACTATGTTTACCTGACATGGTACTTTGTGGTTTTGTTCTTTCATAGAGCTATGTAAAAGGAAAGGTCTATAACTCCTCTTCCTACAAGCCTAGAGGAACTTAAGTAGATAATAACTGAGCCACTGAAGAATGTTACCCAAGACATGCTACAACTTATTTAGCAGGAGTTGGACTACCGTCTTGACGCATTGTGTTCAATGTGGTGTGCATATTGAACACTTGTAAAGTTTTGTCAGATCGGTTATAAAATCTACTTCTCTTTGAATATCCTGTTCGAATGTTGATAAATGCATTTGTTTATTAAATATCGCTTGCCTGGAACATGTACTTACTCAGATATTCACATTTATAATAATGTCAATTTTGGGAGGACACTTTGTATTTTGTCACTATGAAGTAAGACGAGGATTATGTTTTTTTTTATTCGGACAATCATGTTCCTCTTGTTTCTTATACTCAGATTTCACCTTACAGCCTGTTGCATTCTCTAGAAAGTTTGGTAAACGCTAACCTCGAAATTTCGAACCGAACCCTTTATTCAATTCACGAGAGAATACTGCTCTCTTTCTGATTTTCTTACTCTAACAATTATTGTTATTCTAACAATGAAAATGTTAGGCACGAACAACTAGTTCATTAGATTGAGCATAGAGACGATTACCATACTTTAATTTAAGGTAAGAGATGAACAAGTAACATACAAGATTTTAAGATTAAGCATGGTAAGTGGAATGGAAGCAAATGATGAATAATGATTACCGAGTACAAATAGACACAAACATAGAATGTCAAAAGGGACAAAAGCCAAAACCTTGTGTTTATTACAACCGAGATGATTATAAAATTAAGATAATTTTTTATTAAAAAAAACAACTATCGAAAGATGAAATTTTACAAGCTCTTCAATGATTACTTCTGTATGATCGTGTGAAACAAATTCCTAGCATCTCATTAATAGCGCAAGTAATAGACACATGTGTGAGCAATACAGACATTAAAATATTTTTTATTATTATGATAAAGATGCGAAGTTTAGAATCAATGTTTGAGATGCAAGCATAATTTTCCTTATATGTAATTAAATATATCTACTTTCTTTACACACTTGTATAACACGCAAAAGTAACTGCGAGTATATATGAGCTTATGTTTGTGTAATATTTAGGCGTTTATGTATTTGTAAAAATTTGCATTTAACTTGGCAAATATATATTCGCCAAGTTAAAAGCAATTGCATCCAAAAACTGCTTTTAGATTTATGTTGCTTTTTAAATAAAGCTTTGTGTATTCTATGTATAGAACTAAGTGCGGACGTGAAAGCACCTTTGTCAAGATGAATTAATGCAATTATTTTCGATTTATGGAAGGAATTTAGCATGAAATTGATGACTAATGTATGGATGGGAGCTTCAAAAAATAATAATAGTTAGAAAATATATGACCCGAAACTGCTTCAATTTTAATATTTATTTAATTTTACTGGCTACATTTCCATTTATCAATTCACAGTAATTGCAACTGGCATAACCCAGTAAGCAAGCCGGGATTTTCGATTAAAAGTGAATTTTATAAAATATCATAAAACGATTTCGCTCAAAGAAAAATTAGATTTTTAACGGTGTAACTGATTTTAACTTATAGTCTTCTGTTAAGCAAAATGCACCGAGACGGTATAATATTAAACTCGCTAAAATGTATTCTATTGGGTTTCAAATTATTTTAAGACGTGCGATATCTTTTTTTGGCTACTTGGAGGATTTATAGTGTAATAACAGAAACATAAAATTGTTTTATTAGAAGATGAATATAAAATAAAACAAATGATCAAATTTGAATATCAGATAAAAACAAAAAAACAAATTTTCATTCATACTGCATTAATAGTTATACAATTATGAATGTGCTACGTTGTATAACTTTGTTAATAAGAATATAACGTAGGAAAGGGTAACGGATATCCAGGAAATGAAATTGAGAAGTCGAGTTCGAATTCCGGGTTAAACTTTTCTGCTAATTTTCACATAAATACACTTGAGAAAGAGATGAATCTGACCCTTCACTCCAGTTTCAGTAGTCTGTCTTTTGGTGAGATTTATAAAAGCTTTACAAGACCAAAGACTATTTCCCATCAAATGTAAGACAAACAGAATAAGGAATGACACAGACCGAGTATGTAGATTATGTGAACGACATAAGTGATGACTTAATATGAATCTTGATCACAAAGAATGCCCAATATATAACTGCAATATAATCATAGGAAGATACTTAATGCACTGAGCTTGTCCTCCCATTAAGTAGTATGAGCATCACGATAATAGGCATAACATTCCATGGGGAATGTAACATTCCTCTTGACAGACAATAAATTAGACATTGAGATTAGAATCTACAAACAAAGATTGACTTTTTAACGCTATGGTAGTATAGTTGGACAAAAAGTTATATAATATTTTAACATAAATAAATATAAAAAATTGAACCTGAAAAACTTAAAACAATTAGAACCATGCGTACAAGCAAAAGAATTAGAGACAAACACATTAATAAGTTTCATGGCATCCTGTTGAGAATAGATTCTAAAGATTGCACAATGTGAAAGTACTTATCTATTCTGGGGAGTATTATCAATTTAAAATATATGAATATTATATATGTTATGTATAACTTAACACCAGAATTTGTGCAAACAAAATGCATGTTTATTCACTTAGGCTTAGAACTAAGTAATGAAGAGGATTGTACTTAACACAAATAATAATAACAATAATTTTAACATAAAAATCTAGATGAAGTGAGACGTGAACACAGCTACAATTCCAGTTGTAGTTGGAGCATACGGATTAACTGAAAAAGATTACGATAGACTCATTGAAGGGATCTCTGATGACCCAAGCTTTTAAAGAAATACAAAAAATATTTCTCATTTCTTAAGAAGGGCTTTATCTATGTAATATGTGAGATATTAGTTATGTTTTTTTGTAAATGCTCAGTGGAATATGTCATGATTACATTTGGGACCTTAGATCTCTGGTTGTGACCTGGAAAAATAAGTATACACCAGAAATCAAAATAAATAAATAAATAAATATTATTATTATTATTATTATTATTATTATTATTATTATTATTATTATTAGTAGTAGTAGTAGTAGTAGTAGAATTGATAATAGTTTTGGTCTGTTTTCATCTGTTTAACTGCATATAGGTACTTTAGTTCAGAAATTTATTTCCTTGGAAGGTTTGTTAACATTTTTTACTATTAAAATCTATTTCAGGAAATACATATTTTTTACTGTCTATGACTAATGATTACGACCAAAATGTATTTTTATACTTTCATAGTTTTTGAATTCAGTTTTTGTGTTGATTATTTGTCCATAGCTGGAACCGTAACAGGTGCTTCCAAGTCGGTCAAGGTGGACCTGGGAACAACAGCAATTACGAGATGGTCCCACACTCCACAAAATCTCCGGATACAAGACCTTGCTGCCGGAAATAGTTTATCGTTATAACCAGGACGAGAAGTTGTAGTGGTATTATTATTCGTAGTAGTGAAATCATAGTCTTTAGTTGTGTACATAAAACATGTATAAAGTTTTGTAAAAAAAAACAAAAACATTTAAATACATTTGATGCACCCGGGTTCTTTGATGTCTATTCATATACATCACAGCAAAATAAAACAAGAATTCGCTGTGTTAGATTTCTGTCATCTCAGAAAATATCAATAAAGTAAAATGAATTTAACTATAAATAGAAAAAAAAAGTTAAATAACATAGTATAATGGGAATCATATGAAGCTGATATATATATATATATATATATATATATATATATATATATATATATTACAAACAAGAGAGTAAGAGAAGTTCCAAATCATAGGAATTTCTCATAAGAAAAGAAAGAAAAAGAGAAAGAAAGAAGGTTGATAGATGGATAGCTACATAAATATAAAAACATTCCAAAAGTGGCTATAAACTGATCAAACAATCAATAAGATAGAACATATGCTAAGACTGTAGACAAATAGATAGAAATATGAAAGCCATGAATAGATTCATAAATCGATAAATGAGTCCGAAGGTATTTTAAAGGCGCTATTGCTTGAAAATTTCACGTTTTTATATTTACCTGAATAGTGTGTGCTTTTATAAAATTGATATATATGTTTTATCACTTCAATTTTAAAATCTCTAAGTTTCACAAATTTTGCTCTAGTGGACGGCAAAAATGGAAAGTCATTTACGTTTAAATAGAGAATAATCTCTTCCTGACTGAGAATATGACTTCAGTTAATTAGAAAGAAATGCAAGCAAGAGAAAGATGAATAGCTGAAAGTGAAGTGAAAAGAGATTTAAATACAAAAGAATATAGTCACAGCAAGAAATTCATAAAAAAGATAAAGAAAATAACAGCACAGAAAATGTGCTCTTTAAAAGGTTGTATAAAAAGGAAACACTCATAATAGAAAAAGAAAAAATACAGTGAAAAGGAAAGAATACCATAGGCATTTTTCTCGACAATGACAAGTGCAATTGTAATATAACAATCTGGCCCCACCCGAGGAGGGCTGATGCAGGCGAGGGTGTTTCCGGTCGTTGAAAGGAACGGATGTTTGTTTGACCTTATTTCCGGCAGTAGCGGAAATGGCTACAGAGGCAAACAGAACAGGTGTCTCTGAGAATTACGTGGGCGTGCGTGGGCGAGGCAAAACCGGAAGAAAAAGTCCCGGTTCTGGAAGATTATATAAAGACCTCGTCACACGGATTCGCCAGACCAGAGTAGCAGTAGAGAGGAGCGACAGAGATCGGCCGGTGAAGAGAGACACAACAGATACGACGACACTCCCGTCAACCCATTAGAGGCGCGCTCTCTCAATTCTCTGTCCCCTATGCTACACGGTTCATCGTCATTAATAAAAATATAACTTATATTTTTATATATATGCGTGTTTGTTGTTTGTCGATATACAACACAATCTGCAATCTCTAAACATTAGGAAGAACGTATCATATTAAAACTGTGCTATAGTTGGTAATGACTAAACAGTACATAATCAAAACAGGATCAGTTTGAATAGTAAAGAAAATGCTGTCACTCTTTGGCAGTTTCACAATCGATAAGCATTTTATTTATTTTCTAAAGCCTTGTTTCTTAAAAAGCAAAGTGATTATAGCTTTCTACAGAATCCTTTTTTAGAACTGTGAATTGCCATGATCTATTAGCAAAAAAATGTTTTTCTTTTTAAATTCTAAGTTTTCCTTCTTCAAGATTCGCTTTAACCCAATATAGAGAACACTATCGAGACAGCTACTTAAATCATAGATACTGTGATGATTGATTTATTCCTTTCAAAAGACAAAGCAAAAATTTAAACATGGCTCGCAGTTTGAACTTCAAGTATAGGTAGCCGTTGTGCGACTAGCATATTGGATAAACTTACCAAACAACAAATGTAATAAACGAGAGCGGCGAATTACCGGAAGACCTAAGTAGAGCGGTTAGCGATAAATATGAGTGAGATTTGTTTGCTTGATTTTGCTTTAACGCATATTAAAGTCAATGGGTTATTTGTTGCCGATAAGATTTTTAGAATAGATTCGTATGAATAGAATATATATTCTTTGTAAGAAGTAATTTTGTAGATCAGGTTTTATTGACTCATTTTTGTGAAGAGGGCTTTGTTCAGAGTCAAATGTATTGCTGGTAATATTTTATTTAAAAATATACTGCTGGTGCTTTTTAGTATAAAAAATTATATTTGTTTATATTTCTGAAAAAGGGAATACGAATTTCGAACGAAATGTTCCACTACCCACGTCCGGAATATATTTTTGTCAATCATAGTTTTGCTGGTCAAAATAATATATTACATGAAAAACTTTATACGAAAGAATTAATAGTTTTAACTTACATTTAGTTCAAGTAATGTTTTTAAAACTCTTTCAAAATTACGCTCTATTTTATCAGTTGTATTGCTAACCCCATATCGATAAGTGGTCGCACAAGTTTGAAAATAATACATGTTCTCCAATTCAAATAGAATACCACACAATGCCAATATTGAAATATATTTGCTAAATGCTCTATTCTATTATGGACAGTTTCGAGTGGCTTTTCCTACAAGCGTCTTGCAAATAGTCGCGCATCCAAGCTTACGGCACCTGGTATTTCCAGGCGGTTACCCATCTAAGTGTTGACCGGGCTTGATGTAGCTTATCTTCGATGATTGCTTATCTTCGGTGATCGCGTAACTGGTGATATAACTGCAAACCCAATAGCGAGGGGAAAAGCGATCGAAATTTACGTGAAACTTAATGAGGCAGGAGTATTCAGAGAATTTAATACACACTACATCAAGAAATAAACGATGTAAAGTGTTTATGTGCGTTGTGGTGGGGATGTGCGTTTTGGCGCAGTGGATATCGACTCGAAACGCGGAATCAGGGAGCCGAGTTCGAATTCCAGTTGAATTTCTTGCATTCACTTACGCGCAAATAACATTGGGAAAGGTATTAATCCGTCACTTCCCTTCAGTTATGGGTTAAATAAGAGACCAGATTTGGTTCTATAGCCTTGGCTGGCAATCACTTTACCGCAGAAAGCAATGGCAAACTACTGCGGGATAATCTTTTGCCCAGTCAGTCATGTCTCTTTTGAGAAATGAACGTCCAAGCTTGTATAACGTATGGCACTTAACTGACTAAAAGTGTTTATACAGATTGATGACGGATCACTCACAGATCATAGAAAAATGCTTACCCTTTTGTTTAACGACTACCAACCGCTGAGAATTAGATAAGATTTCTAAATTCTTCAACATTGGCAATTTTCTAATTTATTATTGTGGATCCGGGTGAGGAACTAAACAAAATAATGAGCAACAAAACAAATATTTGTGATAGAATATATATATATATATATATATATATATATATATATATATATATATAAGTCTCTGAAGCGAAGCTGTGCTGGAAATAGTATATCCGTGTAATATTATTCTTACTAAGTAGAGCTCAGAGCTATTATGACTATGGATGTTGTATTCTCTGTGTAATTTCAGTATCTTTTGGTGACTTACGGATCAGTCCCCGTTCTCTCTATGGCAGGAGTATATGTATACTCAAGTTGAGTCCATTATCATAGAAAAAGGGGAGATTCCACAACATTTATCCCCAATTTCTCAGAAAGCCTATGATTTATTCCTTTCAAAAGTTTAATGGTTATCTAGACATACATCCTTTTATATTTAGCTTCCTGAAAAAAATCACATAATTTTCTAATTTCCCGGGCTTTTATTTTCACGATAGCCTGACCATTCTTGACGGGTTTGTAGAGTCGCTGCATATCTGAGAAATTCCCTCCAAATATGTGGGTTGAAAGATATCCATTCATGTGCAACGTGCCTTAGGCTAGTAGAATTGGCGGGCCAAACCATAGCCGATATCTGCCAACTTCAAGGCTCAGCTTGGTCACAGAAACATGGCCTTTAATTCTATCAAAGAACCTTACACCCTGGCCACTGACTGAGGTCTGCGAAGTCCCCCTACCCACTGACGTAGTGTCACCAGTGGCAGCATATGTATGTATAGAAAAAATCTAAGCATGCTCATTGTGCAAGATGTTTGTGAACCGTAAAAAAAGTCCATTCGTTTCTTAACAAATTTTGCTTTTAATCCTGTTGGGTTTCTAGCGAACCCCCTTATCATAAAAGTTTGGTGGGGGACCGATTTGGTCCCCGATGACCTGACCATGCAGTAGATAATACTCATTTACATGGTACCAGTAGTTGAATAAACTGACCAATTAATTCTTGACTATTTCAATTAAATATTTATGCAGTTGCAATTTAATGAAATTAAGCCGCATTTGAATTATTTATTCGGTTTTATATTATCTGTGAGATTATTAAAATAATTTTGCCTGTATAGGCATTGTAAGCTAATTTTGAATGTCAGTGTATTATCTAATGGACATCGTTTTTTTACTTAGCAGCGTCTCTTTTATTGGCCAAGTTATAACATCTTTTTATCTCTCTATTTCTCTCCCTCCCTCTCTCTCTCTTTCTCTCTCTCTCTCTCTCATCCTAAACAACTACAGTTTCCTTTTCTAATTATTATATAAGCAAATAGAAAATGAATATTTTGTCCTGTACTTGCCCTGATGACGATGGTGTTATATTTACCATACATTATTATTATTATTATTATTATTATTATTATTATTGCTACCATAAACCTCTATAATAAGAATAATAATGCTTATTTGAAATGGAGTTGACGGTAGAAAAATGCTGGCCCCGGATTTGTCTCAGAGTTCAATAACGCTTTCATATGAACAAACTAAAATGTCAGAAATATGAAGAAAAGAAAAGCTTACATATTCACCCTCTGCCTGTCTATTGTATACCCTGGAAATAGAAAAGACGAGTTTTTACTTACGGAACGACATTGCCTATAGCATTATATATACATTACGCGTTTCCGTTTATGACGAGAGATATTTCATCCGACCTCCCATCAGCGCCATCTTTAGAACCCAGGTTTCATTTTATACCATTATTTTGACATCGTCATAATAGATCCTATTACCGCCATACTTATTGGCCGTGTCTTCTTTCGAGGCCGTCTTAGCAGGCTTTTAGAGTTTGAATGGTTTCGCTAAGTTATCTTCCGGAGGTGAGGACTTGCAATTTTTCTGCGTAGAAAAAGAAACCGACGGAAAAATAAAAGAATGAATAGTGAGAAATCCTACATCTGCAACAAAATGTTCTTTTTATTAGTGGGAACATCAGTCCGATAATTCTACTGCCATTATCACAATTATAACTTCGACAACTCAAAAGCATTCTCGGTACTAAACTATTATTATTATTATTATTATTATTATTATTAATAATAATAATAATAATAATAATAATAATAATAATAATAATAATAATAAATAGCACATGCATATATGCATCATAAACTTATTTTTATTCTTCATCTTTTTTTATCAACGTTTTTCTTCTAATTCTTCTCTAACCTCTTCTTTTTCGTTTTTTGTCTTATTTTCTTTTTCATCTAATTTTTATCTTCTTCCTGTACATGATAACTTCTCTTTTTTTCGTCATCTTTTTGTTTTTCTCATTTTTCTCAACTTCTTTTTCAACTTTTCATCTCTTTTTTATTTTTATTTTTATCTTCGTTTTCGTTTTTTTCGTTTTATTCGTCATCTTTTTTCTTTTTTTTCTTTTTCATCTTTTTCATTTTTGTCATATTTTTTATCTTTTTTATCTTTTATCATTTACATCTTATTTATCTTTTCTGTTATTTTCGAATTTCTCATCTTTTTATCTTTTTCATCTTCTTTGGTATTTACTTTTTCATCTACTTCCTTTTCATCTACTTGTTCTTTTTCATCTTCTTTGTCTTTGCCATTTTTCATCTTCATATTCATCCTCTTATTTGTTTTTGTTCTTTTTCGTCGTTTTTATATTTCATATCTTTTTCATTAATATTCTTTTCTTTTTTTGTTTTGTTTTAATAATCTCACCCCAAGCAAGGCATTCCACTGCCACTATTGCGCATGGGGCTACATAGGGGAAGGTAAAGAGAAGGACTGGTTAGACATAGGGAATGTCAGGAGGAAGGTGACAGATGAGTAAGGATACCGAGGATGAGGGTTGGGCAGATGGGAAGAGTGTTTGATAGAATGGGAGCAGGTTAGTGTGTTAGGAGGTGTCTATTGACCTTACATTTAAACTCCTGGAGATTGTAGCCGTCGGGGAAGCAATCGTGTGGAAGAGAATTCCACAGTCGGGAAGTGCGAGGAAAGAAACTGTTGGAGAAGAAGTTACGGTTGCATTTTATCGGTTTCACTGTAAAAGGGTGGGATCTAGTTGCTAATTTAGTGTCTCGTTCAAATTCGTATTTAGGGGGCACCAGTGATCTAAGTTCATCGGAGCAGAAGCCGGGAAAGTATTTATAGAAGAGACACAGGGATGCCACGTCGCGCCGGTGGGAGAGAGACTGCAGGCGGTCTGCCAAGTCGGTATCTATCACATTACAGACCCTCCTCTGAACCTTATCGAGAATCCCGATGAGAATAGCAGGGGCACCCGACCAGATATGGCATCAGTATTCAATGCACGGGCGGATGGTAGATTTATATATGTGCAGGATAGATTTAGACGGAAAAAACTTCCGGGCCCTACACAAAGAACCGACTTTCATAGCAGCGGATTTAGCAATAGATTCGATATAGTCATTCCATTTGAGGTCCGCTGAAAGTGTGAGACCAAGGAGGCGTAGTGTTTTACTCTCTGGGAGGCAAGCCTGGTCCATGCTAAAGGGAGGTAGGTGAGATTGTCGATGATGGTTAATTGAGAGTAGCTTCGTTTTAGAAGCATTAACATTTACTAACCATTTCTTACCCCAGTCCAATATGGATTGGAGGTCTTTTTCAATCTCGGCTGCGAGGTTAGCTTTGACGCCTACACCAGATTTTTGTAGGAGGCGAGAGTAAACTGTGGTGCCATCGGCGTACAAACCTATTTGGGTTCTTATGGAATCAGGGAGATCATTAATGTATATCAGGAAGAGTGTAGGACCTAAGATGGAGCCTTGGGGGAAACCATATTGCTTGTCCGAGAGGAGCCTGTGTGCTGTGAGATGCTGAACCACCTCGGCGTTGATATTTTTCTCATCTTGTTCTTCCTCTTTTCATTTTTTTCATTTTCTTTGTCTTCTCTTTCATCGATTTCTGTTTTTTGTTTTTAGTCTTCTTTTTTGTCTTCCTTTTCATCTTCCTTTTCATCTTCTTTTTCAACTTTTTTATTTTTCGTTTTGTTTTTTCATTATTATTCTTTTTTATCTTGTTTTTCGTGTTTTTCATTATTTTCATTATTCTTCTTTTTCACTTCCTCTTATTCTTCTTTCCATCTTTTTCACCTTTTTTATCTTTATCTTCATCTTTTTTTATCTTTTTTATCCTTTTCTTAATTTTCTAATTTTATCTCTGCTTCTTCATTTTCACCTTTTGCGTATCCTTTTCAAATCTTTTTCAAGTTCATATTTTCGTTTTTCCATCTTCGTTTTATTTTTTCATCTTCTTTTCATATCTTTTTCTCATTCTTCCTCGTCTTCCTCTTTTTTCCTCGTTTTTTTTTTACTTTTTCGTGGCATCTTTTTTCTTCTTTTACATCTTTTCAATCTTTCTCATCTGTTTTCATTCTTCATTTACTGTTTTTCATCTGCGTTTTCAGCGTTTTCTTCCATTTCGTTTTATTTTATCTTCTTTTTCATAATTTCCATCTCTTTCGTCTCCTTTTTTATGTTTTTCAATTCAACTTTATCAGCGTCAGATTTTTCATTTTTTCTTTTTTCTTTTTAATCTTCACTTTTTTATATTTTTTCTTTTTCATCTTTTTCTCATTCTTCGTTTTCATCGTCTTCTTTTTCATCTTTTGTTTTTCTTTTTCCTCTCGTGTTTCTTCTATTTCTTGTTTTTTATCTTCATCTTCATTCTCATTTTCTATATTTCCATTATTATTCTTCAACTTGTCGTTCATTTTCCTTCTTCTTTGTGACTTAGTCCTTCAGCACATAAGCGATTTCCCAAATAATACAGCTGAGCAATCTTGGTCATTGTACACTTCCGCCCAACTACAGGCTCTGTTCTACTACTGATTTATACAAGCGGTGATAGGTTACTCGCTCTTTTGTTCTGTCTCTCTTGCCTTAAGTATCTCCAGTGAGTTTCAGGTTCTCCGTGTGCTCATTCCTCGTTTTACTTCATAAGAATTTCCACTGTCTCTGTATCATTCTTAGTAAAGGTCTCTTAGTTATCATTTCCTTTTCAATTTTATCATTACTCGCATGAGAGTCCATCCTTCTCTCAGCATTATATTGAGGATCATCATATCTTTTATCTGCAACCTACTCTTCATCACTAAAGAAATTGTACTGCCATATAAAAGGCTTGTTTTTGGAAAGCACCTAATGCTATAACAATGCGCACAATGTTAGTAATAATTACAAGAATTACGATGTCTGTATTCGTGACATTACTACTGTTTTTGATGATGATCGTTTTCAGCCTGTTTTTACGTTTCCATATGCAGAGGGATTGGCGAAACATAATACGCCTACTTGAAGCTGTCAGACAATACTTATGTTGGTAAAATATGAAATAGTTAGATGATATAAATAAAAGTATGCGTATGTGTCAAATTACTGAGCATTTTCTTCCGACTGTCAGTTTTATCTCTCCATATCGTTATCTATTTTAAGTCTTTTGTCTAGAGCTATCATTCCCACTGTCTGATAATCCATTTTGCAGTCTATTAATAGCCATTATGTAAAGTCGACAAAAACAGGTTTATTTAAAATATCAAAGGGCAAGCTTTATTTGGAAATCAGATTTTGAATGTAGTTTTTGAATACAAACTCCGAACACATATCTTTCCTTCGTTCATTTTGTTAATATGTATATATATATATATATATATATATATACACAGTTAATATGTATATATATATATATATATATATATATATATATATATACAGATGAAGAGAAGCAATAGGTTTAAAATGCAAATTCCTCCGGTATTTACTTTTTAAAAAGTGCTCAATACAACATAGAATGTAGAGCATGATATAATTATGATTAAATTTGTTTTAATTTAAAATTAATTTAATTTGCATTGCGACAAATTAACTAATCAAAATGAAGATCGATTTCATTAGTTAAATTAAATATACCTATATGATCTAGATTTTCTGTTTTTCTCCCTCCATACTAACACTTTAAGAAGGAAACACATTTTCACTAAAGTTGAACATT